>VYXG01008160.1:802594-816748 GCA_013397235.1 Lanius ludovicianus
CCTCTCCTCTCCCTCTCCTCTCCCTCTCCTCTCCTCTCCCTCTGAAGAGCCAGTGCTGCCTGGACAGACACGTGCTGTCACTGAATTTTAAGATAAAGCCAAGAAGCAGCTTCAGGCTTCAGTCTCAAGCAGTGACGTGCCCTGGGCTGTCTCTGCCCTGCTCAGGTTCTTCACTCTGCTGACACAGCCTGAACACCCAAGCAGGCCACGGTGCCCAGCAGGAGACCCCCAGGCCCCTCTGAAGAGCCTTCAGCCCAGCACTCGCACACAGCCCTGAAAACCATTTGTCATTTCTGAAAATTTCATCTCATTACATTTTAAACAGTCCCCCAGACAAAGACAGCATTATTGGCCTCACTGTACACATGGGAAATGAGGCATAGAAATTCAAATTTACCTCCAATGACAGCAACAGCCTGGGACAGGCAAGGCACTTGGCCAGGCTCTTGTGTGCAGCCAGCCCTGTTTGGGGATCCTCCTCCACCACTGCTCTGCCCTCACAGTTTCCAGCCCCTACTCCAGGCAGGAACAGCATCAGCAGTAAGAAAAGGGACTAAACAGCCCTGAAGGCCCAGATCTCTTTGTGCTGCTCTGCAGAACCTGGTAAGTCTGGGGCATTGCTGCTGCCATGAACCAGTGTCCTCATGTTGCACTTATTAAATAAATCTAATCTTATTAAACTACATTACAAGCTTTTATTTCATAAATCTGTGTGCCTCACAGATCACCCAGAGAGTTAACTCCTGCCTGGACTCTGCTTTTCCTCTCCACAGCCTTGCAGAAGGCAATCCTGACTAACCAGACATCCCCATGCCCCCACTGCTCCCGAGCTTGGAGCACCTGGAATGGGCCACAGGGAGGTTGGAAGCATCCAGGATGCTGCTTTAGCATCCCATAAACTTGGTGCTAGTGTTTCAAAAAGAGTACAAGTTGCATGCCCTTCAATATTTGCTTTATACATGGAAATATTTGTTTAAAATCACCCAAAAACCCCTGCTGGAATGAAAACACAGGGAATCACTGACTCTTGGAGGGGAGCAGTACCAGGAGGTGCAGAATTTCTGTTACATTCTGTGCAAAATAAGCTTTCCTGCCCTGGTGTGCTGGGATTTTGTTTAAAGATCTGAGGTCAACACTAAACAATTTGTTAAATAAAATTGAGTGAATCAAACTGTAAAGTTTCAGGTTTCCATCTGATAGGGAACATCTCCTCTGGAGGCCAAGCAGGTTGAGTTGTACTTTTGTAGGATCAAAGGAAATGTTTGCAGAGAAAGTTCTGACTTCAAAATGAGGAGCTGCAGTTTAAAAATCACTTAATTACCTGCAAAGATAATTTGAATAAATGTTTTATAAATATTTGGATAACTTGAATAAATTGATACTTCGATTTTTAAAATTCATTAATTCTTTAGTGGCTAGAAAATTAGGTGAGGGGATTAAAGACAAAAAGACACAATAACAAAATGAAATTACTTTAGATGTCTACTGCATTAGGCACTAATTAATCAGCATCTCAAAAGTCACGTTTGAGAAATATTAGTGTTAAGGCAAGCAGTTATTTGCTAATAAGAACATGTACACAACTCAGCACCAACACAATTACCTGAAACACCATCAACATCAGAAAATTCATGGAAGTCCAGTCACTTTGGAGGAGCAGGATTTTAAAGCACATTATTTTCAGTGTATCTCTCTCTTTCAACTCAAGGCAGGATACATTCCCTGAGCCTGAAATATATTCCCACCCTCTAACTTTAACAAATAGCAGCAGAAGCCAAGTTAAGGCAAATACTGGAGAATGCTTCACTAGCACCTGGGGGGAATAAATGATCAGGTCTGATAGCAAAGATGCTCGGACTGAGGATAAAGTGCAGGGCGCTGGGAGGAAACAGCCACTGCTATCTCCAGGAATAATTAAGGTGGGAAGCTGGTTTGGTTCCTTATGAGAACACCGGAATGTGGTCACTGGAAACCTGTCCCGTCCTTGGAGATGATTCAGTCCCTCTCACCCGTGACTTTCTCTCCCATCACGGCTCTTTGGGAGTCCCTGGTCGAGCGCAGCCTTTAGCGCTGGGCCATTTTCAAGGTCATTTGAGTTCTGTCCTAAACAAAGACCATTAATGTGACAGCAACGGTAAATTCCTGAGCTCCTTCCCCACCTCTGGGGGGTCTCTCCCTTAACCTGACAAGCCTCGTCCGCCCGGTGGGACAGGTCTGTCACAGGCACTGCTAACACGGCCTCCCCCGGTGACAGGACAGAGCCAGCGCTGCTCTCGGGGTTTTCCACGGCAGCGGCACCCCCGGAGGGAGCGCGGCGGCGGCAGAAATCCAAGAGCTGCATTGTGTCTGCAGAGGGGACGCCTGGACCCTGATAAAGGAGCACAAAGTCAGCCTCCAGAGCCGCTGCTGAGCCCACCGGCTCTGGCTCATCCCGCAAAAGCACCACTGTAAGCGGCTACCTCGGCAGAATGCCCACCAGCAATCCCTCCTGCGAAGATGCAGCCGTACAAAGCCCCCAAATCCGCCCTCTTTGTGTGCCACGGCTCTTGGTGGAGAGCGCAGAGACAAAGGAAGAAAGCCCAAGCTCACAAAGGTACCCCCGGCTAAAAAGCGCCGTGCACTCAGGGGTTAAAAAGGAAAGCGAGCCGTGAGGATGTTTGGAACAGCAGGGCATCAGCTGGAGCCGGCCCGGAGGCTTTCCCACTGCCATTCATAACAAAATCAGGAGGCAGAAAGTTACTATAGCAATGGCAGCAGAATGCAGCGCTGGAGAGGGCAGAGAGCTCCTGCAGCCATCGCGGCTCCCTGGCCTCGACCTGCAGGGCTGCGAGCTCCCATCAGCTCCACTGCACCAACACCCCCTCCTCGCCATGGAATTCTCACTGCAGATCATTGAATTTTAGCTTAAACCAAACTGAAACGAGGCCCAGCTGAAGACAAAGCACAACCATCCACCCCCTCACTCTCCAGGTGCTGAAGCAGCCAAAAAGCCACCCCTGGCTGCACAATAAAAAGATTGGGCTCATTTTATATGACAAAAAGCATTGGGCAGTAAAACCATCTGTGAGACCCCTCCCCTAATGCCTTTTTCCAGGCAGTTCTTCAGCTGTGGATTTGTCCACTTCCAGCAGGTTAAAGCTGTGCTGGGGGTGGGCTCTGGTCCCACTGGCCAGCAGCGTGACAAGGGTGTAACAAGGGATTTTTGGGTGTCCAGGACCAGCTCCAAGCCTGGCCATGAGGTTCCTGCAGAGCTGGACTCCATCTCTGACTGAGCTCCTGTGCCTGGGTTTAACACAACTTCAGCAGCACCTGGATGGGGCTCGTGTGAAATCGATTTGGTGGCGCTGGTTCAGCTCCAGGGGTCACAGTTTCCATGTGCTGGGGCAAAACTGAGCCCATCTCCCAGCAGGTCGGATTGTCCCACACAAACACAGCAAAGCCCTGGGGAATGCTGGTCCTCCAGGACTGACTGGGACAGAGAGCAGCCCCCTGCAATTGTGAGGAACCTCAAAGCTAAGGTCTGGTTCAGATACCTCCATACAGGATCCTCTCCCTACTCCACAGATCATTCCTTAAAAGCCTAAAATCACAACTTCAGTATTGACCAGGAGAGATGCTGAAGGGATATCCAGTGAAAAGAAAGCCATTATCAGCCAAAGAACATCACAGTGTGAATGCAAATTAAAGCAGCCACAACACCTGTTCACCCCCCGAGGATTTTAACACAAAGTGGCCTAAAACACTCCCTGCGTCTCCCTCCCATTTATCCAAACATCAAATTGAGCAACTAAAATCAGACCCAGAGGAACCTCCCCAGTCAGTGGAGGCTTTGGGCTACATTTCACCCCTCTGGGAATAAACAGTTGATGTCTTGAGTTCTGCCACACATTCACAATGTGAAAACAGAGCAGACTGGGACCACTTTTGCCAAAAATCTTGCAATCTCTATTTTTGTTTCTGGATTAGCAGAGTCAGCCCCTTTCACCACTTACAAGGCAATGGCCCCACCAGCAGTGACCATCCATCCCCACCTGGTCCTGCTTCCATACAGCACCACTGACCCCCTGCCTGGTGCTTTTGTCTGCCTCAGATATCTCACCTGGTCTTCCCTAATTTTTAATGCTGACCATTCTGCACATGAAACGAGGGGCTGCAGCAAGCACTGATTTCAAAAGGGGCCTTGTTGCCTTGGTTACCCACCACCGAGCCTCTCCAGAAATCTGCCTTTGCCTTGGATTTGTCCTGTTTTCCTCGTTACTGAGGGATTTCCTCTCTCAGACAGCTGGACTCAAACAAATCAATTAAATCAATGAAAAACCTGAGGGAAACGCCCTTGGATGTGCATAATTTGTGAATTCTTGTACAAACCCCAGGGAGGAACAACAAAACCAGTGGCAGAGGATGCACTGCTGTATCAATTTGGCCACAAAATAGGTTTCTGAGAACTCTAGGCTCAGCCTGTGTCCCAGGAGCTGGAGCTGACACAACTCTGCTGTCCATTGGTAGTGAGACAGAGCTGAAACTGGGGCATCACTGGTGCTGCCTGTGCCCAAAGCCCTCAGCTGCCCCTGCCCCAAAGCCCAAATCTCCACAGTCCAAAGAAGGCAAGGGAGGAAAGGAATCCCTTTGTGCCCATTTTACAGAGGGGGAACAGCAGGATTTTCAGGATTGTCAGATTTGAGGGTTACAAGCTGGTCCCTGGCAAGGGCTGGGGGGTTTGGCACAGGGACTGACACCAGGGAGGGTTCAGGGTGCTGAACACTCATCAACACAGCACAGACCAAAAGTGTCCACAGAGATTCATCAGGGGCTGCTTTTGCTAAACAGGCACATTGAGAAAAACGTGGATGTGTCCGTGGGTAAATCCAAAGAAGACAACGAAGCCAAATCCAACAAAAGCAGCACTCACAGTTTCTGTTCACTATCCTCCTGTTCCTAGAAATTAGCTATTTTCTGTAGCCACAGTTAAAAATAACACCTGATTAATATTTTCAGCACTGTCTGGGAGAACTGAATCAGAGCCCACTAAAATGTTAATACTTACTGAGAAAGGTCACTGCATTCTTCTGAGTAGAGAGCAAGTTAGATTTGGTTAATCCCATTTTTGGAAAGTACAGGCAGCATTTTCAGCAATGTAAACCAAAAAGTTATTCCGATGTATGTTTATGAGATTTCTAATTGTCACATCAAGTGAAAATTATTTAAGAATGTGAAATAAATAAGATATCCTGCAGCACTCCTGCTCCACCTATGTTGAGTTGCAAAGGCCACCTCTAAGTCTTTCAGTGTTGAATCTTAATTGGATCTTCCAGACAGAAACAATTCACTCCTCGCACAGGAGTGCCAGAAAGGAGAAAGAAAAAGGACAAGGAATTTTAATTGCACTGTAATCCTTCCTTCTTGCAAACATCACATTGCAGGGACCTAACAGACTAGAACCAAAGGCAAAATTCACTGGGAACCTCTAAAAAGAAAACACATTAAAATCCATCCATAGATGGATCTCCAGGCAGTTGGCCATGCTGTTGTTTAATGCAGGAAGTAATATAAATTAAACAATTTGTCACTCCTAACTGAAAGGAAAAAAGTGAACCAGCCAATGTGTGAGCAGATTTTGCCTTCATCACAATGGCTGTATCCATCTTTCCTGCCTCTCCAGGCCCCAGCACAGGCCCTGCTCCAAGCTGTCAGCAGTTCTCACACCCAGCTTTGTGGCTGGGAAAACGTTTCATTCTATAGTTCATATATCTTGATGAGAGGCCTATAAATAGACACCATTTTCTCCCCTTGTTTCTGGGCTGTATCCATCAACCTGAATAGCAAAATTACCTTTCAGCACTGCATTAATTCAATGGTTCTCTACTGCAGAGCACGGATGTCGAGGGAGGAAGAGTCCACTGAGCCCCCTGCGTGCTAAAATAACCTGCAGTCCATCAGTTCCTTTAGGAGTGCTCCCAATCTCTACCAAATACTCAAGGCTGACAACAGGCTCCCAGCCCCAGCTCCTGATAATCCAAAGATTTGCCAAGAGGATTTGAGATCCAGCTCCCATTTGGGGTGTGCTGCACCAGGCAGTGCTCTGCTGGGCACTGAGCTGGGAGGATGGGCACTGGGGAGGCTTAGGGAGCTGTTGAGCTCTGGCATTGCCCACTACCCGGACCCTGGCAGGACCTCCAGCCCAAATTCAGTTTGGCAGCACTTCAGTCCAAGCCTGGGCGATGGACTCGTGTCCATTTGCATCCTGGAATTACTGTTTGGGTTGGAAAGGACATTGAAGATCATCCAGTGCCACCCCCTGCAGAGACATCTTCCACTATCCCAAGTTGCTCCCAGCCCCTGGCCTTGGGCACTGCCAGGGATGCAGGGGCAGCCACAGCTGGGAATTCCAGCCCAGCCCCTCCCCACCCTCGCAGGGAAGAATTCCTTCCCAATATCCCATCTAATCCTTCCCTCTGGCAGCAGGAAGCCATTCCCCCTTGTCCTGTCACTCCAGGCCCTTGGAAAGTCTCTCTCCATCTCTGTTTTAGGTTCCTTGAAGGACTGGAGGGCCCCAATGAGGTCATCTCAAAGCTTCTCTTCTCCAGGCTGAACAATCCCAGCTCTACCAGCCTTTCCTCCCAGCAGAGCTGCTCCATCTCTGCTCATCCTGGTGCCTCCTCCGGACTCTCTTCTACACCTGCTCCTTCATGGGGCTGTGGGGAGGCCTCCCAACCCTTCCCACAGCTTTAAAGCAAACTTTACAAGCACCTTTTATTTGTAACCACCACAATGTCCCAGTGCCACTGACTGCCAGGCAGCCCCTCTGCAGGGCAGCCAGGCCTAGGTGGAGCAGTTTAGCTGTGCTGCCTCTCCAGGTTGCAGGATCGGATGCCTTGGGACTTCAAAGGGGGTTTGTGCGGATGTGAGGGTGCTTTGCAACCCTTGTGAAAATCAAATTGCATGTGCTCCTTGTGCTTGTCCCTGAATGCCCCAGTAAATGAGTTTTTAGTGCACTGAACCCTACTTAATACATTGCCTAATAAAATGAGAGTAATTAATCAATTACCCAAAAGGGCCCAGCTTTTGATCGTTCTTACACACTTATCACAGCAGCCAGGGTCCTTCCCCCACCCTCCTCAGCATCACAAACCCCCCCTTTTTGATGATGTCCTGGACACAATGAGGGGCCTCTCTGGTGGGGTAATGTGGCTGCTGGCCACGCTTTGTCCCTGCTGCGTGGACAAACACATGGCCTTGCTGCCACTTGTCCTTTGCCAAGCTGCTCTCAAGTCTCCAGCCAGGACCACACTGGAGAATGCAGTTATTGCAAAGAAAGGGACCTTAAAATCATCCTGTGCCACCCCCTGTCCCCCCACTATTATTCATCTACACTGACTGAGGACAGATCTTCACCAAAACTGAGCCCTGCTGAGCTCTCTGTGCCACCCCCAGTTTGACATTCCCACTGTGATTGCAACTGTCTGTATTCTCCATGGGAAGTGCAGACACTGCCGTGGGGGTGGCAGTCCCCATGGCCAGGCTCAGCCTGCTCCAAACACATCCCCTAAAACATCATTTGCTCCAATCCATGGAACTGCCATTGCTGACAGAGCTCCAGGAGTGTCTGCTGCTCCTACCTGGCTCTCTCCTCAGACTGTCTCTTGCTGCTGTTCTGGCCTTGACAGATGCTAAGTCTCTCCTTCTATTTTAGTCCACTGAAGCTTCTGACCTTCTTTTGTGTTCCCTCTTTAACTCAGGCTGCCCCTCTGTCGTGGCAGCACAGCAGTAAAACCCTTGGAAGTCATCCCGAAAGAGGAACTACTGCAAACTGCCACACTTGGCTATTTACTCCTCACAGCTGAGGGAAAAAACTGTGTTTCCTTATCTTAGAACTAAAAAAAAGAACAAATGCTCCTGCAGGAGCCTATCTGTGAGGAAAAAAGGATTTCTTCCACCTTAGTGACAAATGTTGCTTCACTTCTAGTGGGGAAAGGAGAAATCCTAAGCAACCTCTGAAATCCTCTTGCCAAGGCTTCTATACCCCTCACAAAATATTTCCAAAATACTTCGGGGGTTGATGTTCTCTACTGAACAGTGAACAGCTCAAGGTACATGTGCTTTGCCTGGGCTCTTTGTGGATGCTGAAAAGATGGAGGTTTCTTCTATTTTTTAATTGGTTGCTTTTTTGTTTGTTTGGTGGTTTTTTGTTTGTTTGGGTTTTTGTTGGTTTTTTGTTTGGGTTTTTGTTTATTTGTTTTGTTTTGGGTTTTTTTGTTTTGTTTTTTTGTGGGAAGATAAAACAACACCTGCATGGCCCTGCAACCTTAAAACTTGGGAGGAAGGAAGGGAGTGAGCCTTGGATAAAGCAAAGGAATAGAAGGTAATTAAATATCAGACTGAAAGAAAGCTCACTGTAATTTAGGCAAAGATGATCACAGAACTCCAGACCATTCCATTTCATTCAGCTATGCCTGGATAAACCTGAATGCATCGGGGTCAGGCCCTGCCAGAACAATTCATCCAGACTCTGAGTCATTCTGCAGTGCCCTCCTTCCCCTCGCTCTCAGAGGCTCCGAGCTGGAGCAGCTCTGCCAGCTCAGCCCCACCAGGAGATGGGGAGGCTCTGCAGCCTTCAGGTCGTGATAATTCCCTTGGATTCTGAACAAAATAATCCATCACCCCTGAATTAACACCTAAGCACAGATAAACTCCAGAGGAGCCCAGCCCAGACACAAGCCCGGTCAGGGAGCAGCGAGCCGGTGCAAACAGCCCCACATTCCAGGCTGGGTGGATCCCCTGACGTTTGGAAATAGCGGGTCTGACAGGGCGGCTGCAGGGCTGAACCTTCCTGCCAGCCTGCTTGCTTTCCTTGGGACGGCTGGAGCAGCAAACCCAGGCAGCTGGTCCTGGAAATAACAGCTGGGAGCAGCCCACGCTCACCACCACTGTCAGGAGACCCTGACAGATCCTGATGTTAAAGGGAGGGGGCATTATACAAACCCACTAGCTGGATGCCCAACCCGACAGGAAAAACCCTCAAGTGTTTACAGCAAGGGTTTCAAAAGTGCTTAGCAATTAAGAATCCCAACTTGAGAAGTCTTACAGAGGCCCAGACTCTTGGTGTGCCTGCCTCCAGCAGGCTGGGCATCCAATCTCCTGGCATATGGGAACAGAGAGATGTTCCATGGCAAGGAAATAGAGGTGAGAGCCAGGGAAGGAAGAAGGTTTTGCTTTTCTATTTTTCTTTATTTCCTCATCCTTCTGTGGAGAGATGGAGCAGCTCTGCTGTGAGGAAAGGTTGAGAGAATTGGGATTGTCCAGCCTGTAGAAGAGAAGCTTCAGGGTGACCTAATTGTGGCCTTCCAGTACCTGAAGGGGCTGAGACTAAAGAAGGAGAGAGAATTTACAAGGATGGAGTGCCAGGACACAGGGAATGGCTTCAAACTGCCAGAGGGCAGGGTTAGATGGGACATTGGGAAGGAATTCTTCCCTGTGAGGGTGGGCAGGCCCTGGCACAGGTTCCCCAGAGCAGCTGTGGCTGCTCCTGGATCCCTGGCAGTGCCAAGGCCAGGCTGGACGGGGCTTGGAGCAGCCTGGGTCAGCGAGAGGTGCCCCTGCCCACGGCAGGGGTGGCACTGGATGGGCTCTGAGGTCCCTTCCAACCCAAACCATTGTATGATTTGTCAGACAGAGACCCTGAAAGAGGGAGGAAGAAGCCACTAAAGAGAGGGCTCAGCTGCAGGAGCTTTAAAGCCCTGAGAGACCCTCAGCTGGGGGGGAGAGCCTGGATTGCTCTGAGACAGAAAGCAGAGAAGCACTGCTCTGCTGCACTCAAAGAGTTCACCTTCCTCTGCAAACCGAGGGGCACAACAGATTCTAATCTATCAGAATATATCTGCAATTTCCCCTACAAATTCCTGGAAAATTAGCTTTCTGAAGCAGAGCTATTTTAGCAGTCAGGCAGTGAAGAACAGCCCACGGCAAGCTCAGGGCATTGATTGACTCTGAGGAGCTAAGAGATGCTGCTGAGGCTGGAGCTGTTTGAAAGCACCTGGGAAAGCTCAGGCACAAAAAACTGCTCATTGGTTAATTCCAGGGGACTCCACAGCCCCCTTGGAACAAAGCTTGGAGTGGAAGAGGTGGGAGGATAAATACAGCCACAACTTAGAGAAGGCAACAGCCATGCCTTTGGCAAGACAAACACTTTGGGTGATTGCTCCCTGGCCAGGGAAAAGCAAAGGGAGGCAGAGGCAACACAAGTCAGAATATTTAAGCATCTACCAGCACCCTGCAAGAGACTAAAGGTCAGTACAGACAGCTGGGACAAACTTGATATTCAATTTATGCACAAACTGCCTTATAAAAGTCTCTGTTATCCCACCTTGCAGTGCTTACAGAGGAAAAATACAGCTAGAAAAAACAAGACCTAATGAGTAACACACAAGGCTGTCCAGGCTGCTGTGATTAAATGCTTTACAGAACCATCTTTAGGCCAAATCCTATTCCTTATTTCCCTGTCTGAGCCTAATACTACAAATATGTATCACACCTTCTTCTATGCTCCAATGACCATTCAAAGAGATACAGATTTTACTCATTTTATGCCCCTTTATCTTGGGCCAAATCTCCTTGTTCTTATCCTCAAAGTGAAGCACAATATAGTCTATGCCTTGAGGGAAATTTTCTTTTGTCTCAAAGTATCCTCCATTTCAGGAAAAGCAAAAAGACACCACCAGAATTGCAGACTTCCCTTGAAACATTCCAAATATGAACAGTAAAATACCTCCACAGCTGTGAAAAAATACAGCATCAGTTTTACTCAAGTTATAGGTCATTAAAAAAAAAAAACCAACAAAAAACAACTTTTAAAAATGATAAATTGTCACTACTCACAAGCCAAATGTTGTTTTTTCTTCATGTTACCCAGAATCAACACACACAAAGGTCATATGATGAAGAAGCAGTGTCCATTGATTAAACTTTTTAAAAGTCAAGCCAGGATGAGACAAAAGGGTGGTTTTCCAGGGAAGTTTCTGCTTTATCAGGAAGGGCTGAAGCAGCTCCTGGTTAATCAAGCTGCTGAAAGGTTAATTATCTGTCAGAACACACGTGGGCTGAGGGAAATCCCTGTGAGCAGTCCCTGGGGAGTAGAGGGTCCAGGAAGAAAAGGCAAATGGGGGCTTGGGGTAGGGACTCTCCATCCCTGGATTGGGGTGGCTGGGGAGGCACTGCAGGGCTGGGCACCCACAAGGCCACAACCCCGAGCATGAGCAGAGCCAGGACTGGAGGATCCCTCGGGTCCTTCCAGCTCAGGACACCCCATGGTTGTGTGATTGTCTGCAGGCAGAGCTGGACTGAGAGCTCCCTGTGCCAGACCCACCTAATGCCACTCCGGGCTGGGAGTGTGGAGCACACACAGAACACAGGAGGAACAACAGCTGCCAGTTCAGCCTCCAGGCTGGGCCCCTCCCTGGGACTGCTCTGGACAGTGGGAGCTCACCCAGGCTCTGTGCCATGAACTCTGTGCATGGCCATGACAGCCACAGAGGTCACTGGGGATGGAGGAGAGCTCGGTGTGTGCTTCAGCAGGCTCGGACTGAGGTCCCACAAAGGACAGCCTGTGCTCAGGGAACCTGAGCCTTGTCCCTTATCAGTCCAGCTGCTGATATTTCACACACACCTCCTGCAAAAAGAGGCCTTTGCCTGGTGCTGCTGAAATTGCAACTCCCAGTGAAGGGTGAGCCACAAACTGGGCTTACTGGGACTCTAACCCATCCTGTCCAGAAGCCTCAGCCTCTCTTCCTCATGCTTTAAACCAGTCCTCTTCTGAGAGATGCTGATGCTGGAAAGCATCCACTGCTCCTTCAGGAGCCCGGTGTGTGACCCAGCTCGAGGACATCGTCACAGGGAGCCCTCTGACAGCACAGTGATGTCACAGCCTCCAGAGAGCAGCCAACGTGAGTGGAAGTTCAGCTCCCCTGCACGAGGCAACTCATTCATCCAAAACCTGGTGTGCCAGGCTGTCAGCAAATCCAGACAGAGATGGGGAAAGCAAATGTATTTAGGCAGATTTTAACACTTGACTGAAAACCCATAGAAACTCCCTTCAGGAAAAGGGAAAAGCAGCTGCTAGTGGAATATAATGGGGGCTCTAAGGAAGAAAGCAGCCCAGTACACGTGAACGTTAATCAAACCCTGCTTCTCTTCAAGTCAAAACACGAAGGTATTTACTGGTGTGTTGGAGAAAAGCCTTCAGGGGGTTTAACTTATCCTGTCCAACCCATATTCTAATGGCTCTGCCTGACCTCCAGAGATCATCACTGGGATTCTGGCTCACTGCCCTGCTGCATGTGATAAAAGCATTTGGGGCTTACCAGCGAGGTTTTCATCGCTCTCCATGGGAGGCCTGGGAAGGCCACGGGATTGTGCCTGGAGAACAATGTACGTTTCCTTGCTGATAAGAATGTTGGGGGCCAGGTTTTATAACAGGCTCTGTGTGTGCACTGAGAGAGAAAGGATCAGAACATGGCAGCTTCACTCATCCCGCCTGCAACCACTCACACCCTGTGCACAGGGATGTCCAAAGCTCCAGCTCTCCTGAGCAGCAGAATTTGGCACAATCCCAGTTTGGTTCACACCAAGAAGCTGATATCACAGACCCACTGCTCTCCAGTGAGGCTCCACAACATCAACTCACTGCAGAAACAAGGCAATGGATTTTCAGATCCTGACCCTCATGGCTTGGCTCGTGCAGGATCCTCGTTGCCTGATTCCACTGAACAAACCCAGCGTTGTACTAGAGATAAATGTGAAATACTCAAGATACATTTCATCAAAACCAGAGATTAAAAATATGCCCACTGACTCAGCATGCTGACACACCCAGTTCAGTAATTTAAGGCTAAAGACCATCACCTCATAATCTCCTGAGGATATGGCCCAGAAAACCAGCCCATCAAAAATCACAGAGCTCCACACAAGTTTGAGTCTCATAGGAATATTCTTCTATAGGAATATAAATTCAGTAATTGCTTCATGGGTTATTAAATCTGGTTTTATAAGCTAAGACAGACATAGCCTATAATCCAAAACCAATCACACCAGAACAGGTCAGAGAGCACACATTAGCATGCAATTGGCTGACACTAAAATTGTCTACACTGGCTGAGAATTTAGAAAAAATATCCTTGGTACTTGTGATCATTACATGAAAGGATTATAGAAATCCTTTGCTTTTAACTGACGTCATTAACACCTTTCTACAGCACATTAATATTTCCCTTTTACCGATGAGGACTGAGTCACAAAGACTTTCCTACAGCCAGTATTAAGTCAGTGGCATAAGGGCATCTGCTGCTTCAAGTACTCATCCTGGAAAACAAACCCACAATTCCTATTTCTAGCCCAATTAAAAAATAAAATCCCAAACACTTGGAGAAGCTCAAATTCAGCAGAAGGGGTGGAGAGTGAAATAACTAGCAAGAAAATGCTGCAAAGAGTGAAGTTGTGCAGCCTGTGTGGTTTTGGCTGGCAGTGGTTGTGCCAATTATACTAATTATGCAAATGAGATGCTCAGCTAGGTGTGTACAGCAGCAACAACATACAAGTGCTTTGGGGCAAAAAACACCTATTCCCATATTTGGAGCATTCCGTATTACAAATCCCAGTCAGAGAGTTCTGAGAGACAGGGGCTGGGAGGAAATCGCTTCTGTTGTGCTTTTTCTCCTTCCTTTCTTACATTCATCGCATTATCTATTCCTAAATGCTCCCGACAGACTCAATCCTTCCCGTGCCGCTGCATCTCCCTCCCTTATGCACTCAGCAGCGTGAGGAGTTCCGGCAGCTCCCCGCCTGCTCCCCACAAACCCATAAGGTCGTGCACAAGCGCTGAAATGCAATTTTCCCCCACTAATTTCACATTAACTTCGCTCGGACTGCGCTGCTGGGAGGAGCGCTGGGAATTCATCAGCGGCTCTCGCAGCAGGGGATGGAAGGCAGCACCTTCAGCATCATTCTCTTCCCTCTCTTCCTCTCTCAGACGCTTCTGCCGGGAAAGAAAAGCCCCCAAAGAGAGCGCGGTGCGGAGGCTGCCGGGCTGACATCACGGATGGTGCCACCGCAGGAGCAGCCAATTGCGGAGGGCTGTCCCGCTGCCGGCCCCTCGGCAGCGCAGCG
>VYXG01008160.1:817226-833154 GCA_013397235.1 Lanius ludovicianus
ACACACACACACACAGAGACACACAGAGACACAGAGAGACACAGAGACACACACACACAGAGACAGAGACACAGAGACACACAGAGACACACACAGACACACACACACAGACACACACATACAGACACAGAGACACACAGACACAGACACACAGAGACACACACACAGAGACACAGACACAAACACACACACACACACATACAGAAACACAGAGACACAGACACAGACACACAGACACACACACAGACACACAGAGACACACAGAGACACACACACATACAGACACAGAGACACACACACAGACACACACACAGGCACACACAGACACACACACAGAGTAAAATCCCGGTGTCTGAGCATCAGGCTTCTGGCAGTGATTCACATCAGAGCTTCCTGCTGCTGCTGGAGAGTCGTATTTTTGTTCAGGGATTTCAGTGGGAGGAAGAAGCTTCCTCCTGCTAGTTGCTGAGGATTTTAACTCGTTGTTATGACGGTGCAGCCAAAAGGCTTTGGGTTTCTATCCCAAATGCACTAAAAGCAATTCAGCTCCAGCCAGAGACCCCAACCAGGCCTGCAACGCTGTGAAAAGACAGCAGAGAATTTAAAGCTGGGGCTCAATAGCCTCGAGCTGTGCCAGGGGAGGCTCAGGTTGGACATCGGGAGGAATTTTCTCCTGAAAAGGGTGGTCACGCCTTGGCAGGGGCTGCCCACGGAGGTTTGGAGTCGCCATCCCTGGAGGTGTCCAAGGAAGGCCTGGACGTGGCACTCTGGGCTGGTGAGAAGGGCACAGCCTGGACTTGATGCTCTTGGAGGGCTTCTCCAACCTCAGAGATTCTGGGATTCTGTGTTCTGCCTTTCCCTGGATACCTGTGAATTTAACTAGACAAGATCTAATTTTTAGCACACAGAAGGAAAGCCCTGCATCAGACTGGGGCAAACTGCAGTGCTTGCAAGTGCACCCTGTTTACACCAGAGATCCTCACTGCAGCTGCTGTCTAGGAGGAAATGGACACATAAAGCTGTTTGTGAGCTGAAGCTATTAAAGCAATTTGTAGGAACCCCAGAGATCTCTTCTACCTGTCAGACAGTGCTCGTAAAGCAGCAGCTGTAATTGCTGCTTCTCACTCTGAAATGACAATTGGCACATTGTGGGAGCAAGTCTGGGCTGTCTCCTGGTATTGGTGCAGCCTTTTCATGTGAGAGGAGAGCAGCCAGGCTCTCTGGGAGAATCCTACAGGAGACTGTTGTACTCTAGGCACACAGCTTTTAAACCCAACTCACAGCACCTAAAATTCTTGTGAGTACAAAGAGGTTTTTATGTCCCATTCTTTGCAAAAAATATCTGAACACTGCTCCAGCTCTGGCCAGCCCTCTCGCACTACAAGGCTTTAATTCTGACTTTGCAAAGACGAAGCTGAAAAATCCACCTCTGTGTACCCCTCTCTTACTGACTCTGAGAGGAACTTTGTTCCCATCTTATCAGTATTTATAAAAGTATCTGTATTTTTACAAAGAATCCTGTAACTGGAGCTGGCTCGATAAGCTCAGGAGCAGGAACGCTCCGTGCTTGCCAGGCCTGGGCAGCACAGACAGACCCTGCTCAGCCCAGCAGGGCAGAGTCTGCAGCTCCTTCTGACCTCCCATCTGCAGGAAACTGAGCTGAGAGCAATTCTGTATTATCCAGCACCACTGGGAGTAAATATTGGTCACAAAGCATCCTTTAGGCCTTCAGGAGTAATTCTCAGACAGAAAAATCCAAATGGTTCCAAATTTGGAGCTGAATCCTGTGTGTGTGCACCAGCCTCTTACCTATAAACATGACAGACCACTTCATAGAATCCTGGAATGGTTTAGGTTGGAAGGGACCTTAAAGACCAGCACATTCCACCCCCTGCCACGGACACCTTCCACCATCCCAGGCTGCTCCAAGTCCTGTCCAGCCTGGCCTTGGACACTGCCAGGGATGGGGCAGCCACAGCTGCTCTGGGCACCCTGTGCCAGGGCCTGCCCACCCTCACAGGGAAGCATTTCCTCTGTACATCTCACATAAATTTCCCCTCTTCCAGTTTGGGTCCATCAGTCCTTGTGCTGGCACTGCAGCTCCTGATGAAACTCTAAACTCCCTTTGTATCCTCCTTCCTTGAAGTGAAAGTGAAGCGGTGGCCCCTGAACACCCCTGTGCTGGGCCGTGCCAGCTCCAACTACACACAAACCACTCAGGAACTGGGCAACACCGGGAGCTCTCCCAGCACCCACACTCCTACCTGAAGGAACTGCGGGGCTCATGGAACCAGGAAATACACACAAAACAAGGCAATATTTGTCTCAGTCACCAGAACTTCCCATGACTGGCAACTCAAAGCAGCTCAAGGTGTTTGAGCAGAATGGAGAAGCAGTGTAAAAACAGGAGGAAATGAAGGAGCACTTCCAAGAACCTGGGAGAGCACAGGAATGCAGCAAAGCAGGATGAGAACTCAGGCATGCAAGCAATGAACGGTGAGTAATGGGAATAATGCAAAAGCAGAAGAGGGTTTCAGCCAGCAGCAAGGTGCAAAGGAGGTGTTTGTGGTGTTCCAGTGGCAAAATGAGGATGGTCTCACAAAGCTCCTCCCAGCATCTGAGGAACAAGGACTCTGCCTGCCCACAGAATGAGCTGGAAGAACCAGGGATGTAATTTGTGTCTGAAATTCCACCATGCACCGTTTACATCTTGGTTGGTCGTAAGCTCCTGTAGCACTGTTGAAGTAAATGAGGAATTATTATTTTTTATAGGGAAAAGAGCAGCAAGGAGTATGTTTCACTCAAAATTTTGAACATAAAGTCTTTTTCTATTCTCCCAGCCTGTATTTAGATGCAGGTTACATGGCAGAAGTAAAAGGTTGTGTGAAGATTGGTCTTACAACAGAGATTTTCATTAAAACACCTAATTAGATATACAGGAAAATGCACCTGAGAGTCAGAGGCTCCTTGATGTACCACAGAAAGGCATTCCAGGATCCAGGGGCTGAAATTTAAACTCTAAAATAAGGTGGAAGCTAAAGGCTGGAACAGCTCCAAGTGTAGGTCCAGCCACAACTCCCACACTGACAGCTTTGCAAGGATGCATCCTTCCATGACATAAATTATACACCTGAATACACTGCAACAACTTCAACAGCTGTAGGACTATTCTATTTTTTTTTTGTAAATACCAGAATAAGGCATTTTCTGGCCTTAAAATTCACTGATTTGTCTTCAGACAACAAACAGCAAGTTACACAAACTGCACCACTAAAAAAAAACTCCAAACAAACTTCCCAGTCTTATCAGAAAGTGTTAGGAAACAGTTTAAAATAGAAAAATGCCTGTTTCCATACTCTCAATTCTCTGGCAGCAGCTCAGGACGTTAAGTCATGTTTACTTTCCTTCCCAGAAAAGCAGCCCTCACTCTCCCCCTGTCAGCACTGCCCTGCTGGGAGCATGGCCTGGCTGAGTCAGCCCAGCTCGCCCAGGGCAGGGCACACAGAGGGTCCCAATGAAGTGGAAATTAATTTAGCTTTTCTTTCTCGTGGGGATGCTGTATCCAGCACGAGGTTTTTCAGAGGTACCTCAAGGTTTTTGTTTTGTTTTGAAAGTACTGGTTGAACTACAGGGCATAGGTCAGGAATGCTGGTGGTTTATTTTGGTTTTCAAGGCCCAAAACACAAACGAGACTTCATAAATCACCAAGCACCAGGCCAAGATCCTACAAACATTCACAGGGAATCAGGGCTTCACTTTCAGATGGGATTTTTACAGGTATGTACACACACAAATGAGTAAATAATGGTTTTATAGCAAACTTTCCCATTAAACAATTACAATTCTAAGCTTTTCATGTGTGCACAGTGAAGCCTGAAACCAGTGTCAGGAGGACTCAACATCCCACCAGTGAATTCAACCACAGAGCACCTGCAGATTCCCTCAAGCCAAGGTAGAAGGGAACTTCCCCACAATCTGAACTTCTTGGACAAGAATGAAAAGAAACTTGAAAACCGTCCTCATCAGCATCAAAATGTGATTTACAGCAGAATAATCCCAGTGCAAAGAAAGTGCTGCCTTATGCAAGATGATCTTGCATTTATTCTTGCATTACAACTAAAAAGGTTTTAAAGCAATTCTAAAGTTCAGGCCCAAGTTCCACTGTGAGTCTCAGAGGGAGAAACTTTTTCAAAGTAGGATTTATAATTTCCTCTTATTCCTCTGGGGGAAAAAAAATCACATTTACACAAAGTTCTGGATTTACAGATTGAAAATACAGAGAAGAATAACTAAAATGGGTGGTACCAGTAATCAGAATGGTGCCATTCCTACCTAGAATGAACAAGTCTCCTCGTGATAAATCGAAATAACCCGTGCTCTTGAAGCAAGAACATGGAGGCAGATTAACAATTAGGGTTTATGCCCCTTACTCTTTAATCTGCAAATTAAACAGAATTAGGAAACAGAAGAGAAATACAAGGAATACAACAGAGTTGACCAATTATACAAAATCTCAGCAATTCTACTTCACATTTCATATGCCACACATTATTTTGCTTTCAGAGGTTTCCTGGACAAGGTGCTGGAGAACATACACGAGGCCAACCAGGGGGAATATTTTTATTAAGCATTCAGGAAATGAAGCGGATGATCCTGGGTCACTAAAAACAAAAACAAACCCAAGCAATCTTTCAAAAAAATTATTCCAGTCTATAAACAGCAGCTTCAATGTTCATGTCACCTACAACAAAATAGTTCCATAAAACATTTTAAAAAGCAGTTCAGTAAAAAAGAAGAAAGACAAAAGAAAGGCGCAGCATGAAGTAATTTCAGACAACCAGTTTTGTGAGAGCTTTAATGGCACAAAATGTTTATAAGCTACAACTCATACATGTAAACTGTATATAATGTTACAAAGTGCTAACTAATTTATGAAGAATGCATAATCACTTTGGCTCAGTTAACTCCAATATTTCAACAAATGTCAATTAAAAAAGTTTGAATTTCTAACAATCTTCAGCTTTCACTTTTGAAAACAGTAAGTAAATACACATTTGCTGCAGTTAGGTCAGCCTGCTGCATCTTTAATGTGCGAGTTTATGCATTTTTTCTTGACCTATTTACAAATAGTCTAGGCCAGTTTTCACTGAATGTAAGAAAAATGAAACCTACTTTTTTTTTTTTTTTTTTTTCCCCCAAAACTGTAAACAGGTATAAAGCTTTTTAAACATTTATTCTAACAAAACTCCAACTCTCAATAGTTGAAACCCTTTTTGGAATGATACAACACTGTTCCTGTTCATTGTAAAACTGGAAGTTGCAGACTCTCCTCCAAAGCTTAGAGAAGGGTCTCAAAAAATACTGCATTGTATCCCAGCCAGTGTTACAGTGACCACGGGGCACTCCTCAGCTCTGGGTTTCACAGGTTTTACTCCAGGTATCATCAGTGGGGTTGATACTCCAGCCACAAGCTTCCACTGTTATTTATCACATATTCTGAAGAATTACCTTTTAATTTAGAAAGGGGTAATTTATTGGGTTTTTCTCGTGAAAAAGTACTCCCTACTTAGTAAAAATCTCTTTTTTTCCATTACTCCAACTTCATACAAAACAAGGTGCTGTGTTAGAACTGAAAGTGGTCCAGCCTTTGTCCCACTCCCTCGGATTTTAGGCCTGTAAAATGAAGTATTTGATGCTCTCCAAAACCCCCTCCACCACATTCCCCTGCCTGCCCCCACCTGTGGGTGAAACCTAATACCCACCCTCAAAACAAACCAGCACTTGTGGGCAGCTCAAGTGCCACTAAGTGTTCACAAGTAAAAAAAATAAAAAAAGCAGATTACTCAAGAGGATTTGTGGTTCACCCTGCAAGCATTCTCTGACAGCATTCAGAAGTAGAGAATGAAAATAAATACAATTTAGCAGTGGGTTCATACTTAACTTTCTCACTTCCTGGGAGCTAACTGAAGTTTTTTAAACCCAAATCTCAGCTGGGATTTAGCTTCTATGCATCAACTGGTTCAAGCAATCACAGCTCTATCAAATAATCAACTTTATAAAGTCTGATGCAAGCAAACAATTATAGGTAGCTGTTCTCTCCAGATGGCTGACTAGATTTTCTTATTTTCTACAAGTCAGCTGACTAAAGTTTTTATTTAAATGAGATTTTTGCTAGTCTTAAAATTAGCATTGGTTCCCTAAATACTTAGTATTAAAGTCTATAGCATATTTTTTTTTTTATATATTCATATATATATAAAAAAAGAGTATTCTTTCCTTCAGAGTTCATGCTACATGTTCTGAAATCCAATAAAATCTATTTAAGGACACGACTGTCCCGATGCTTTGTAACAATTTGGTACTAAAGCTTCACATTTTGAAAAGAAGTGTCACTGAAGGAGGACAAGGTTTAATGTTCCCTAAGATAAAAGTTCAACATCAGTGAGGAATCTACCCTAACATGAGACATCACGAGTGACTTTCAGATTCCAAGTATCCCCAAAAAGGAGATTGTACAGTAAACAATGAGAGAGAGGAATATTGAAAATTCATTTGCAGAAGACATTTCAGAGCTTTTTCAACTTCTGAACCTTTATGCACCTGCAAGATTGTCCCCCTTAAGGATGAGTCCAACACTCGTCCTGCTAAAACTGCCGGATCCTCAGAGCTTTAAATGGTTCCACAAGAAACAGAATCATTTCCTTTTACACAGAGCCTACCTACACCTATAGCTGTTGGGTTTTTCCTTAACTTAGAACTACTTTGGAAAGGAAAATTTCACACTGAAAATTCTCCCTTAAGAAAACAAGTAAGGAAAATAAAAAGCTTCTTCACATGCAAACAATGCGATTTTTCTAGTATTTCCTAGGTATCAGACAGGTTTTCCTACAAGGAATAAGGAGCTGACTTCATAGAAAAGACAAGATTACAACAATTACCTAATATTAAAATATGCTGATGGATTTAGTTATCCTACTTCAAAATTTATGCAGTCTTTGCCTCCTGCAAATCAAATGGTGTTTGTTAGCCAATACAAGGAACTGAGCAAATTCCCCCCAAAAGCTGATTTAAACTGGGTCTTTATTGCCAGTGATTTCTTACTTTATTCCACAACCAGCTTCTTTTTTACAAAAGAAAGACTCTTTTCCACTCCAATCACTAATTTCCTTCCAAAGAGACTGTTTTATCACCACCATGCAGTCAACACTTAGACCATGCACAACTGCAATTGAAGTCAGGTTGCACTAAGGAGGCAACAGCATCACTGATAAAATTAAACTTGCTGGTGGCATTTTGCATTGAGAGAAGCCCTTGCAACATAGAGACAGTTGTAAACTCCATCCAGCAACTCTGACGTGTCTTGCAGGCCAAGAGGCAGGGGAATGGGAGAGAGGGAAAGAATGTGGATAGCCAAACACCTCAATAGAGTTCCAACACAATACTGAATTCCAGAGTTAGCAAAAACCTGGATATGGAAGGAAAGGGTGAAGTCAGGGTCATGCTTAAAATGGTCTCAAGTCAACTGTACTAAATGAGACAGTAACACCTTCACAGGTCACGTGGGGTCCAGGTTTTGCACTCCATGGTTCAGTAAGTGCTGGCTGAAGGTGTGGTCAGGCGTTTCCCAATGTAGATGCTGAAATAAAAAGTGTAAGGATATTGTATTGCACAGGAACACTCCCTGCAAGAGTTCCCACACACCAAACTGCTCCAATCCCTCTCCCAAGTCTGAGATGCATCCACAGACTTCTCTTCTATAAAATTACAGTTAGGTTTTGAATGAGCCTGGAAGGATCAATGCTCTCAGTCCTCCCCCAAACTGGTTTTTTTCTCCAGTCCCAGGCCCATCTGAAAACCCCAAACCAAAAGTTTTGGGTTTTTCTGAGTACCTGACACAGCAACACTCCCAGATAATTGGGGTAAAACAAATCAAGTGCTGCCTATAGAGAGGGGGGTGAACTTTAAAACTCTGAGCACTGAGGATCTATGCAAACACTGACCACCGGCAAGATTTAAATCACTGCAGAAATGCACAATTTTGCTGTAGTACAAATACCTCACAGTACATCCTCACATATTCTATCCTAGTTTATTTGACAGTTTACAGGAATTTAAAGAGACACTTGAACTACATCCCCAGAAACAAACACAAAGCTAAATAAAAACATGCAAAGGTCCATGCCTTTGCCCCAACCCAGGAGAACATGAGATGGATAAACAGAATGTAAGGATTTAGGCAAAGTGAGAGATTATGTGGGATTATGCAGGCAATGAAAACACTGCTGAGCAGAGAAACAGCTGATCTTGCAGAACACATCCAGTATTTCATTTCTCTTTCTCTAAGTACTCAAACCTTGACTTTCAGTAACATCACAATGGAGCACTAAACTGGAAACTACAAAGTATGTGCCACACACATGACCTCAGCATCATTATTTGTACAGTGTGGTTTCATAATGGTCAGTAAAAGTTGGTTTTTACCTATTCTAATTTTCCCCCTTTATAACCTGAAGCATTTAAATAGAAGGCACATAATCAAATTGCACATGTTATTTGAAACCTATCCATGCATTTTTCAATATAACTTGATTTATTCTAGAAATAAAGCACACTAAAGGCCACAAAGTTTTAATTGAGGCAAAGTTTTCCTGTTTTTGTAAAAGTGCACCAAGTTTGAGTGGAGGGCAACAATTGTTATTCTAGAAAAAGATCTTTTCAGCAGGACCTGACACTCAAGCAAAGTGGAAAGGCAAAAGTTGAAGTGAGAATTAGGTTAATACTTACCCTAGTCCCAGAGCCAAAACATGAGATATGAACAGAGATGGAATGAAAACCTTAAGAAATTCTGCAGAGAAAATGCCACCTTTTTTCATTGCTCCACTTTTTCTCATACTTAGAGACACTGAACGCTTAGGATGTCTGAAATGGAATTCCCTGGAAGAAGAGGGGGAGGGGGGGAAAAATTCAACAAGACTTTTTTTGTTTCTTTCCCTTTTTTCCTTTCTTTTCTCACACAAATGCATAGATCTCTGTAGAACTTTTTTTTTTTTTTAAGTACAAAGAGCTAGAGATCAAAGCCCGAGGTTCCTTACACAGAGTAAGGAATCAAAGAGAGTAAGAGGAGGGATTGTGGAGAGACCACTTACACAGACAGTATAGACACAAAGGGAGCAGGAGCTGCAGAGAGAGGTAGGTCCGAGAGAGGGAATTTCAGGATGTGATTTGTTAGCAAGAGGCCTCATTTTTTGTTCCAAACACAGATACAGAAGTCTGCCAGATTTAGACAGCATCCTTTATTTTAATAAAAATGCTTTGCATTCAAGGATCTCAAGGTTTCCCCTTCTGTGGATGAACATTACACAGAAATATATATATACATAGAAAGAAAAAAAGGGACAGAGAATTTAGGAGACTTGCTCAACACTCTTCCACTCAATAAAGCCAAGACTAAATCCCATGGATCCCAGCTCCAAGTACCCAGCTCTCCCAATAATTATAATTTTGTCAAGAAACCTTGCAATCAGCTTGCTGTGGCTTTATATTACCTTCAAGTCATGCTGCTGCTATTTTCATTTTCATCCTTCACTGTTTTGAAGTGAAAACAGTGAAGTTTTTTAGCCTCCCCACAGAGAAATCAATCTCTTCCTAAGATGAACTTACTTGGATTGTGAGATTGTGACCACCCTTTCCTTCATCTATTCCTTAAAATACATTAATATCCATTAAAAATCCAGAGTTGAACTCACTTGGGAGGAATGTTTTCAGGCCTACTTGACCAGTCTGACACCCAGTCTGCACTTTTCTTCAAAACTTCCAATTCTTTCTCTCCTTCTACTGCTTCTTCTTCAGACTGAAACACACAGGGGACAAGCCTTGTAACACTCAATTAGCTCCTCCTCAGGGTGTTAAATTGAGAGTGACAACCACAGTGGTGACACGATAAGCACCAAATGGTGGCACCTGATAAACGAGCAAGTGTTCTTGGACTGCTGATTATTTCAAAGAGATTTGATTTTTGCCAGCAGAAGTCAGGAAACCACAAATTCTATTACTATATCCAGGATTTCCACATCATTGCAAGCTGATTGTTTTTTTTTTTTTAACTAATAAAAACAAAGGATTGTTTTAATCCTAAATGTAATAAACCAGAACTGTGCAAAAAATATTTACAACGGAGAAAAAACATTACATTGATGGCATTCCATTTAAAGCCCACAGACCATGACTAAAAGCATAGGAAGTCAAATAAAAAAGGTTTCAAAACCAGTATTTTGACTTTTTAAAGGTGTTATTAGTCATTTAAAATTTATATTACTTGCAACTAGTAGCTTCTACTGGGTGAATCCCAGATGCAGGAGGCAAAGGCAAGCTCTCACTCTAATTGTATATAAAGATTTAACTTTACATCAATAGATCCAAATGTTACCATATAGGAAATGAAATACATTAGGAAGAGTAGAGAACACCACTGCCTTTAACTCCTACTTAGTACTAAAACAATCTCCTGAGTGACTCTTATTAAAATAAGATAAACCACTTACAACATTAAGTGGGAACCACAGCCAATCAAATAGCACAGTCACAAGTGAGATGCAGAGCTCATCAACACCTTCATTCTGGCCCTTCTGGCTCTCAGGGCAGAACTGCAACAGTCCCAGGTCTTTGACAAAATTAAATGCAAGGTTTCATTCTTCCAGGAATGTTTTATTTATACTGCTGAAGACAGCAAATTCTATGAAATCATCAAACTAAGAGTTCAGCATTAGTCTCCTCTCAGTTTGTGTTATGGAAATTACTCACTGTCATGTGAGTATCTGCACAGAAATCACTGAACACCCTGAAATCTTGTGCAGAAATATCAACATTTCAAACCCAGCTTTGACATCCAGTGCCAGCAGGGTTACAAAGTAAAAAGACTGCTAGGAAAGAGGCACTTCTCAGATGTACAGATGGAGATTTCTTTTTCCCTCACTCCAAAACTATTAATCTCTAAGTCAAATTTCAATTAATACAGAATTTAAGTCTTTTGACATCACAAAGAGCTTGTTCTACCCCTCAAGCCTAGATCAAATATCCACAACGTACAAATGTATATTTTAAAAGTTAAGGAAGAAAATACCTGAGAACTACTGTCTTTACTTGTGTGCATTTCCACATCAAAAGTTATCTGTCCATCATCTTGAGGTGACGGGCTAAAGAAAAATTTATTTTGTTATGTCATTTGTCAAGTAAAGAACCATCAGTGTAGACAAATCTCAGCTGAATCATTTCCTCATGCATTTCTGGACATTATTCAGCTGAGTTACAGACTGCACCACCCTTCAGATACCAAATACCAGCATTAGAAAGTCTTCCCAACCCCCTCATCTTTTCAACTTTCTTTTCATTTATAATCCTACTCTTCTCGACAGGGTTGACAGTTGCTCCCTAAAGCAAAGAAAGCATTGCCCAAAAGTTCAGCTGCTACAGAAAAGATGCAAATCCCTTTGTTCTTGTAGGGAACACTGCCAGTATTGTGAATTACACATGTTTTTGTATCATTACAAGTGCAAACATCACACAGTAACCATGACTATTCCAAATACTGGAGCACCAGAGACTTTTCCCTGAGAAAAAGCTCTACCCATCCACAGGACAAAAAGGGCAATAAATTGCAGGCAGAGCAGCCAACACTCCTTTACCTGTCACAGTGGGAACTACCTCTTGAACTGCTCTGTCCTGACTCGTGCTGGGCATCCAGGAGGATTTTTTCCATGTCTCCATTGTGGATGGAGGAGGAGGATGGGACGTGCTCCAGGCCCCCGTTCTTGCCGTTGCCGTTGTCGTTGCTGTTGCCATTGCCGTTCATCTGCAGCTCCACCCAGGAACCTGTGGGGCAGCCACAAGTCACCCCACGGCCACCCCGGCACTGAACACACCTTCCCTTTATCAAGGGCCCGCAAACAGCAGCGTGCTGGCCTCAGATAACACACACTGACCCGAGGGCGCTCATAAACACGGACAGAGACAACAGCGACAGCAACACAAACACCCCTAAAAGCTGCACTGCTGCTCCCCAACTCTGCAGCTGGTCAATAAAATGTCCCCCTTCTCCCCAACTATTAATACTCTAATCAGCCACGTCTCTCTCTGCAGTTTGGAGCTTCAATTAACTATGGATCACTCCATTACATGCCACCCTGTTCCACATTCCTTTCTCAAATGGAATTCTCATCCCTATGCCCTCTTCTACTAAAAAACGTCCCCCTGTGAAGCTTTATATTCCCCCTTCCTCTACTTCCAAAGGCCTTGGATCAGGCCCTGATTTCTCTACCCATCAGGAAGGCTGCCATTCTCAGGCCCTATTCAGCTTGCCTTGCCCTGGCACAAACATCTTCCATAAAGCTCAGATTTACTGGTTTTTTCCACACTTTTTGGTAGTTTTACTTATGGGACACCCATGTGTGCATTAAGATTCAGCTGAGAGCAAGAGTGTACCATGGATGACAAGAGCAGCTGCTAAAAAGCTCACACACTCTGTAGTTAAGGATTTTTATTTTTAAATGTATTTCACTTATATTTTATGTGCAGATTTACTAAATGTGAGAGTGTATGTACTGAAACATTCTTTAGTAATACGTTTCAATTGGAAACAAACAGGTTTTAGAAATACATGTCATCACTACTCCTGTGTAATTTAATTTATTCTACCTGAAGGCAGGAGCTTTCAGGGGCTTTTTTGTATTTGATTGACTAAAGTCTGGACATCTTCCCCAGTGAGGTAAAAATATCCAAGAAAGAAAAGCAAGCTACAAATACAACATGAATACAACATCTGAAACTACTTTTTGAGCATTATTTGTACAAGTTCTACACTTTAACACTGATTTTTGATTTCTGAAATGCACCTGGGAATGCCTGCCCTTATTTTTTGTACCATGGTTTTGTCTCTTGGGAGCTCCATCAGTGACACAGGAAGGGATGTTTAATAATGAGCCTGCTTCCAACTTGATTTGGTGAAGAATTCACCTTTAGCATCGATTATTCACGATGCCAGCAATGTCCATGGAAGCATCATGCCCTGGTGGTTCCCAGCCTGGTTTCTCCAGGCTGGATTGACAAACAAGGAATTTTGGGTGTACACAGGCACCAGCTCAGCACTGCACACCAGGCTTTTCACATAACCAAGTGCTAACTGGGAAGAGGCAGCTTTGCTCAGTCAGCATCAGACAGAGGCTGTGTTATTCCAGATTGGTGAGGATTGCTGGTGTCTGAATTCCTAAATAAAACAGTCAGACTCTACGAGCTTCATCAGGAAGGTTGTTCTGCCTTGTGGCAGCAAGAGGCCACACCTGCAGAAAAGCATGTGGCAAGTGCAGTCAGCAGGTGGTCAAAAGTTAGTTAGGTAAAAAAGGTTTATATTCCCCAACAACCACTTTTGGCTGTTGGATAAACAGGATCTGCAAAGCCATTTATGATTAAAAAAATCAGCAGAGGGCAAAGGTGTGTGGGGATGTGCTCCTGTGACACCAGAACACCCAGAGGATGGTGATCAGACCTCCTTACTCTGACACACAGCTCTAAACCCACTGCCACAGATAAAATTTTTATTCATTTACCTCGGGCTGACAAACTCTGTGTTGATCTTAAACACCCCGTGGCCGTAGGAGGAAGAAACCCCAAACTCTACTATGAGTAAAGAGTCCCAGGAGCTGAGCAGGAGATGACATGAGGAGCAGCACGTTCCCAGCTGACCTCACCGAGAATGACTCAAAATACATTCAAGGAAGCACAATCTGCCATCAAGCTCCAACACGCTCCCGACTCCCACTGGCACTCCCAGCCAGTTTGGGACAGGGAACACGACTGGATTCAAACACTGATGAGAGAGACACAAATCTCTGCTTCTTTTAAGGGATAAACAGGAATGTATTGAAGAATAAACTGCCCAGAGTGGAGTTTGCCCCAAGCTTTTTTGAGAACTAAGGAAGTTACGTGAATCACCTGCCTGAGAACTTCTAATTTTTGCCTTATTTCAGAAAATGTGGCAGAATGAAGAGTGGTAGTAGAATTAAGAGTAATAGAATTAAGAAATGTGGCAGCATCCCCTCCCTTCACAAATCATGTAACTCACACTCTTTGGAGAAAAAGAAAAACAGCTGTTCATATAAATGGTATTTTTCTCCAAAATTGTTTGAATTTTGGTTTTTGCTCTATGGCTAATTATTTCACTATGAATTTATATATACTGGCTTTAATTCCATGTTTTTCCATAACTTGGTGGACTGTTTAAACAGCAGCAGCTAAACATGATGGTCTCATTTTGTTTTTTCCCTCTGATTTCAGCTGGGTGCATGAAGTGGAGATATCAAAGGCAATATATAAATTAAATACCTGTATACATTTCATAGATATAAAAAATACTCCCAAGAAGTAGCTCACAAGTAGTCTGAGGCACAATCAACCTGAATAAACTAATAAGTATCACTTTTACAATGAATTACGACATTAATAAAAAAAAAAGAAGAGGGAAAGGGAAAGGCAGCCTACCAGATCCTCCCAATGGTAATTATTAAGCAGATTTTCCATGACAGAGTTAGATGGGTTCTTGCCTAATGTGGGATTTCTTTTTGTCAATATGTAACACAGCTTTATAATAATTAAGATACAGGAAGCATCTAGAATTCCCAAAGCAAGCAAGCTGGGTTTTTTGTCTCCATGAACCCAACAAAGCACAGGTTACCAGTTTTATTCCCAGCTCTTCTGCCCTCCAGGTGCTAAGGGATCTTTGAATAAAAGGCCCTAAACATGCACAAACGACACACAGAACACCATGAATAGGTGTCTAAGCTCATTAGCATGAAAAGTTCACTGAAGAGCTAAGAGAATGGCACAAAATGCACCTCTCCCACCAAAGCATTGTGCAGGGGCTGAACATCTGAAAGCAGCACTAAGCCTGCGTGGAGCTGATTGGGTGCATTTGTTGTTCCCGGAGCAGAGAGGGTCAAACATTTCCTCTCCTACCTTGTGCTCAGCTCCTCAGCACTGAGCTGGGGGAGCCTCTACGCGCTGACCCAGCAGCAAGATCTCCGTGGGCAGATCCAGCCCCGGCTTACAGAGCTCTCAGCTCTTGTCACTCCTATCTCCCAGCAGATTAATGAGTCCCACAGTTACCACACCACCAGAAACTAAAAATAAAATATACAGGCATCAAATATGGCCATTTCTAAAGTAAGCATCGAATCAGGCACTGGGCATGTCACAACTTTGACAGGCTAACTGTTGTTTAAGTATAACAAGCCTGAGTAATTTGCCAAAATTATTGACTCTGGTAACATTGTTTAATGCACCACTGTTATCACACGATGCAGTGTTACCACAACACAATAGCAGCGTTATGAAATGGACACAGTTTATTCTTCCTTTCATACAATTCCCACTGAGTTATAGAAAACCAACCAGTGAGTTTATTTCGTGGTCAGCTAACTTCATCGTAAACCACGGAGGTTACAGTTAATCATTAATGCAATTTATTCACCTCTTCTATCCTTCTAATTTGGAGATGAAAAGACACGCTGAAGGAACTGTTTATAACGAAGGGAAAGCATTTGCCAAGTAAGTACCAGAGCCTACATGATGTGCCTTACTAGTGTTATCTCAGGAACAAAAGGATGCAGCAAAGCAGCTGACAGAGATGCCGGATATAGAGGGAAATAGCTCACGTCAGTGCTATTGACTCAGCCACTGAATAAACTCATTCCCACAGCCACGCTCCTCCCCCTACCCCGCTGTATCCCCATCGTCGCTGTTCGGGTAAACTCCGTGTAACCACGCAACGAGCTGAGCCCGTTCCTCGGGGGACTCGATCGCCCCCAGCCCACTGCGAGGGCCGGCGGGGCGGGTCGGGTCCCGCCGGGCGCAGCACTCCCACAGCCCCCGGAGCCCGTTT
>VYXG01008160.1:834368-875463 GCA_013397235.1 Lanius ludovicianus
AATGACAGGGCATGGCAGGGAATGACAGGGAACGGCAGGGAATGGCAGGGTCAGGCAGGCTGGGAAAGCCCTGCGGGACCATCCAGTCCGACCGGTGACCGATCCCTGCCTTGTCCCCAGCCCAGAGCTCTGAGTGCCACCTCCAGCCCTTCCTTGGTCACCCCCAGGGATGGGCACTCCAACCCTCCCTGGGCAGTTCCAAGGCCTGAGCACCCTTTCCATGGGGAAATTCCTGCTGGTGCCCACCCTGAGCCTGCCCTGGCCCAGCCTGAGGCCGTTCCCTCTCCTCCTGTCCCTGTTCCCTGGGAGCAGAGCCCGACCCCCCTGAGCCCCCTCCTGTCAGGGAGTTGTGCAGAGCCACAAGGTCCCCCCTGATCCCCCTTTTCTCCAGGCTGAGCCCCTTTCCAGCTCCCTCAGGAATTCCCCATCCCTGGGCACTCTCCAACCCCATAACCCATCCCTGATCCCCCTTTTCATGTTGTTAACGTCATTCTGTTTCGACATCACTTAACTTTAAGGTTTATTTGGAGGCCTAGACTCTTTCTGGTGGAATTTTGTAATTTCAGTCCCATCTCTCTCAAACATACATCTGTTTAAAAGCATTTTGCTTCCTTCCCAAAACCTGCAAAGGAGCCTTTTACACCATAAAGTCCTCCAAGGAACAGCCACGAGAGTACAAATTGTAGTTTTTCATTACTGTACTCACTACTTCAGTAACAGCAACACCATCAGAGTGAAGCCACACAGATACAACTCCAGTAGTGTTCTTTGTTCTCTCCCCCATTACAAATGCAAAGAAATCACTTTATTTCTGTGTCAGAACTATTTTAAGCTAGAGAAAAATCTTGTATGCACGAGTGTCACTATCATCCCATACTAGAATACCTGTTTTAAATATTTTTTGTCTTCAATTCATCTACACTAATGTTGGATGTTTGAAATCCACGTTTTGAAACACCAACATTTCTCAATTTGACTGCGGGCCCTGCATGACTGCTCCAAATATATCATCCTGTGGAAAATCTGGGTGTCTCTGGGATAGTACTGGGAGACAATTAGCTACATTAGTAGTAAAAAGAAAGTGGTATTTTAATTAATTTGATAAAACATCTGTTTACATGTGGAGGGGCCACAGAAACATTCGAGATTGGAGTCAGAACAATGAGCTACTTATGATTTTGAATAGAAAACCTGCTCGGGTAACCCAATCCCACTTTGCAATCCTCAAATCACAGGCTAACGTGAGCATTTGTCACCACCCTCATTCAGGAAGCGTTTGCCACAACACTTATGGCATGAATATTTATCAGTCAAGTGGGACTATTAAAATTTCTGAGTCAGAAATAAATTGATCAAGATTATAGAGTGAGTCAATGCAGAGCCAGAAATAACATTCACAAGGCCTGACTTTCAGCCCTGTGCTTGAACCACTACACAGGTTCCTTGAGGCATTTGAATGATGTAATTAATGTTTGTAATTTGAATCCTGGGATGGAAAATGCTGTGGCAATGGCAGGGTTGGAGGGACATAAAATCACATGTTAACAGAAGAGAAAAAATGGTCCTAAATTTCTGGGAGGTTTTTTTTTTTTTTGTACTGGGGTGCAATACAAAGGTTTTTCTTCTAGGAAAAAAAACAAACCCAAAATCCTTTTAAGTCAATTGAAATCAAACAAGTAACAAGACCTGTGCCAAGATAATCCCACTGGTGTTCTAAATGTTTGAAACCAGAAGGAAAGCTGTGGCTGCCCCTGGATTTCTGGAAGTGTCCAACACCAGCTTGGACACGGCTTGGAGCACCCTGGGACAGTGGGAGGTGTCCCTGCCCATGGCAGGGGGTGGCACTGGATGGGATTTATGGTCCCTTCAACCCAAGACATTTCACGATTGTAACGTCTCAAACATATCGTGATTACTTTTATTTTCTTTGTTTAGTATTTCTGTTCCCCAGAGCTGGCAAAGAGCCCTTTCCTGAGCTGGACACGCCCAGCATCCCCCAGCACAAGGGCTCTTTGCCCTGCACACCTCGGCTGAACTCTTTGTGCTGCAATAACCCACCCTGGAAACACCTTTATAGTGTTTCATATTTAGCAACAACTGAGCACTGTTGATTGCGGAGGTGACTTCGAGGGACTGTGACCACACCTCGCTGTGACCCCTCGCGGTTCCGAAGCCTCCATCTCTTTCCAGTAACGTTTTGCCTCCTAGTGGAGGCTCCCGGCTCAGAAAAGCATTATTAAACCAGCCAGGGCTGTTTTCCTGTTTGCAAAGGTTGAGATTGTTAAAATTAGAGGGTAAAATTCACTGTGTGCAGAAATTGAATTCACAGGTTTTATCCTCTCAGCTGTGAAATAAACCCTGGTTTTATTCCACCGCTCACCTTTAGAAGCCCAAACCATTCCAGGCCAGGTTAAATGAGATGTTTGCTGAGGGCAAACAAACAGCTGCAGACCCCCCAGTCATTGCACAGCAGCAGCACTCGCAGCACACCTCGATCCAAGACACCCTTTACAACAGCCAACTCCAGGGGAAAGGGCAAAAGGAGACACCTTTTATTCAATAAAAGGAGTGTTTGATGTGAGCCGGGATGTTTTACACCTCCACAGCCCGAGGGGAAGAACACAAGAGCAGCACACAGGAAATTGCTTCCCAGCTCTGCTGTGCCTAACAAGATGACAATAAAAATCTCTATTAAAATACTGGTATTCCATCATCCACAGCCCCTCTCCAGGAGGGGAAAACACACAGGTTTCTGCTTGTCAGCACTACCTGAACTTTTTCCAATCAGGCTGATAATAAAAGGATCTGTAGTTCAGCAATAAATGCTCCCGTCCTGCCCGAACGGAGCAGGTGCTGCTGCGTGTCCAGCGTGCGTTCCAGGCAGCAGCCACATCCCAGCAGCGAAATGGCAAAGGACTGGGGGCACAGGGCTCGTGGACCTCGGCATTGTGTCAGCTGGATAAACACCTCACCCTGAACAGTAACTGGTGACAGGAGTGACACTGCAGTTGGCACATTGCAGATACAAACCGCCTAAATGGTGGCTGGTGGCATTTCAGTGCCATCGGCGGCTTCAGGGCAAGAGAGCAGGGAAGAGAACGCCTTTCCTGTGTTTAGTCTGGCATTCAGGGACTGGAAATTGCAGATTTGCACTGGTTTTACTGGGCACTGAGGAGGCTGCGTGACTGAGCAGCTGAAGCAGTGACCAGCACTGTCCTGCCTGGGACAGGATTGGGGACACCGTTGCCCAGGCACGGGGGAGACTGCTCATCCAAAAATACCTGCAAATGCAGAAAAGGGGAGGGGCAGGAAAGAGTATAAAAAGCATCCTGACAAAGTGTATTCTCCGCATACTTTTATTAATAAAATATACGATTTACAGCATGTATCAGTGGACAGTGTGCTTAGAGAATTCTCTAATGGACAGTGTGACAGCACAGGCAGGAGCTGGGTTTGGTGAGGACAAGTTAAACCTCAGATGACAGCTCAAGGATCACCATTACCAACAAACCCAAACCCTTTCCCAAGGCAAGCTTTAACCCATGCCAGCAGGCCCAGCCGTGGTCCCAGGCTGTACTGGAGTATTGCTCGAGGTGACTGCACCCGGGCACTCTGTGCCATCTTCGGTGCTCAGTGGCAGGTGGGGCTGTGCTGAGCACCTTCAGGGCATCCCTGGTGCTCTGGGTGGCACAGGAACAGCAGCCTCATGGCCTTCATCTTCCCAGTGCAGGATTGTTAAACCTGCACCTTCACAAAACCTGATTTTACCAGCTGCACAGCAGGAGCATCCCACCACCTCTGTGCCCTCATGGTAAGATAAAGAATAAACCTTGGCCCTGGAAACAGCTGCACACATGATTAATGTTACTCATTGAGTTGTTTCCTGAACTGTGGGTAAGTCTGGTTGCTGGAGTAAAATTAGTCACATGCTACTAAGTAGGAGCAGGGCCCACTCGTTTATTCACCCACTGGAAACCAGCTGCTGGCCCTAGGGCAGTTCATTTGTTTTACAAGGCTAACAGGTGAAAAAAAAAATGGTAAAATCCTTACAAAGGCTCATGGTCAGGCATGCATGGTACAGGACAAATACTGTATTGAAGAGAACCGGATTAATAAATATTAGAATTTTTACATTTTCAAACCACTGCACAAGGACTTAAAAGAAATTAAAGAGTGATTGCAATAGTAGTCTTGTTAACAACCTCTAACCCAGCCAAAATTTTACAGCAGAAACAGTATCTCAGTTGATCAAATCATAACGCCATTTTAATAACTACCTCTAAGCCACAGAAATAATTAAATATAGGTAACTCAAAAGTGAAAATTCTCCCAGTCAAGGTAAGTTCACTATGACTTCAAACTTCACCGAACACTTCCATGAAGGAAGAGCAAAACCTAAAAGCACATTTAGCAAAAGTACCTGGAAGTAAAAACTCATGAGCCTTATAAAGCATCAATATCTAGTTCATCTTTGGATAAGCCTTATGTGCTGAAGAGTTGAAATCTCTCACATCACTATGAACACTTATTTCATGCAGCTTCTGTACTCCACGTGTTCGGCTCCTTACACCCGTGAACATTTCTGTAAGTGCAGGAACTTTGCAAAGCCAAAAGCCAGAAGAAAACACTTGCATGGTTAAAACTACATTTCCAGTTGTTAGCAATAAATACAGAAAATAGAGCAGCAGAATGCAGTGCAGTCATTAGCTATGGAACCATGGTGCTGCTACTACAGAACACCACACAAGAGCTCAGACAACTTCTCACAAAGCCACAGGGGACTTGGTGCTCTAAACAAGGCATTAAAGGTATTTTATCCTAAAACAAGGCATTGAAGAAACAAACTAAACATTAAGACATCAGTCCCATAAAATGGAATTTAAAACCTGAAGATTCTATTCCTGTTCTGATTAAAGCAACGGGTTAAAAAGAGGAGCATTCAAGGAGGCTGGAGTGGGAAGTGACTGCTCAGATCAAAACCTGACAGCAGTTGTGGTGCCGAGGTGGAAGTGGTCACACACTGGCTGGTGCTCAGGTTACTCAGGAGTGAATGCAGGTACCTGTGAAATCCCTCCCTCTCTTCATTCCCATGAAAAATAATTAATACTGGTTAAAATCATTACAAAAAACATCATTTTATTTTCATGCATCTAAGGTAAAACACAGAGTACTTGTATAAAGAGGTAGATTAAAAAAAAAAAAGAAAACAGATTCTCCATTCTTTGTCACTTTTATTCAGTAGTTTGTTTGTTTTTCTTCTTATTTTCTCTTTTTTTTTGGTGCCAGACATGGCAAGGAGTGATTACAGTCAACTGTTTATTAAAACATTTGTTGCAACACAGACCCCCTTTACCACTGACCCCAAACGGACCCATTTTATGTGCTTTATTTTTTTTTTCCATACACCACCACCAAGGCAAGGTGGAGGGGGACGAAGGGGGAAGGGGGAGTCCAGGAGGCCAGGAGGAGGAATGCTACAAGCCACAGCAAGAATGAGCTGTATTTAATAAAAAAAGGGGGCCACGAATGATACAGTAATGAGGTTACACAATTAAATCCCATAGCATGACTGAAGGCTTTCCCTGTGTCTGATGTCATCACAATGGAAGGCATAAAAAGTGGAGTAAACCGATGTTGAGACAGTCCAGTCTAGTCCATTAGGCAAGATGGTGCAAGTAGTCATTTAAATTAAAAAGTGCCCTATCCTCACCTAAATGGCTAGCAGGCATGGAGACAACAGAGCCACAGAGCCTTCTCCATGGAGCTATAAAAGTGTGTTGTCATATGGCACATTTTTAAACACTGGAAAGGGGTGCCATAATGGACCTCTCACTTGCTTTCGTTACAGGTACAAATGCTAGATTCAACTATTTCAACTATGCAGGAAGTGACTCTTCAGTTAGGAATGCCAACCCTAATTCATCTTGTCTTGAAATATATACAAGTTGTTTGTGGTAGCTACGGCGATGATGTTCTCCTTGGGGTGCCAGGCCGTGTGCAGGATCTTCTTGTTGAAGTCTAAGCTGTCAACACTGATCTCATCCTTCTTCCTCTTGCCACTGGCACACACCTTGCGTGGCTTCAGCACCGTGCGGGGTTTGTTGTTCTCCCGGGACGCCTCCAAGGTGATGTCTCGCTTCGTGTTTCTGTCAAACATCCTGAAGAAGTTGTTGTAAGAGCCTGTCATGACAATGCTGCACAGAGGGGGAAGGAAGAAAGGTCAGTTGGGAATTCCTTCTCCTTTTCACAGGCTGGAGGGTCCCGACTCAGATCGCACAAATGGAAAGAGGTGGCCTCACCCACACCTGCTACAGCTAAAGGGAAGCAGTCACTGCAATGTTTGATGGTTTTAAAACCCTCCAAAAATATCCTTTTTCCTTCCCTGGGTCCTTTGAGGTATTTTGTTATCCAAAAACCTTGAATGTCATTATTTAATTTACTTTTCACACACACACGGGGAAGAGATCCAACAAACCCCAAACACATTGGATTTTTAGCCACGTGATTTTAATAACACACAAATTGTGTGAATTTAGGTACTGAGCAGCACATCTAAGTTTGTGAAAATCCCTTATAGCTCCTGGTTCTGCATCAGCTGATCAGTAAGAAAAATACAGGTTTCCCTGTCCTTCCTTTGCCTCAAAAAATATTTGAGCAGACAGATGCCAAATTAAAAAAAAAAAAAAAAGCACCATGTCTGACAGTACTGACAGGGAACCAATGAGCTGCTTTAGATGCAGCAAATAAGCAATTAATGACATGATTAGCACAGAAGCAAGAGCTGTCCTGAGTGGTGTTATTGGCAGGTCACTACCATGGCAAATTACTGTAAAAAGGAACATTCCTGGAAGGTTTTCCCACAGCCTCCCCAACAGGTCTGGTGCAGATTCTTACAGAGCTAACAATGTACATGGCAAAGTCTACTGAAACACTACAGTGTTGTCCAAAACCAGATATTTCAGGTCCACTGCCCATTTTAAGAATAATTTGGAAAGATCTGAAGTGCATAGGGAGAATTCCACTTGCCTGTCTGATCCATTCCAACAGCATTCGAACTTGTCAAAAATGCAATCATTCTCATACAGCGAGCAGAGTTTACTTCTGAGGTATTCATGCACCTGGAAAAGAGGGATCAGAGAAACTGAGTGAGCACTGGACTCACACACCTGCAAAACAGCCTTCCCAGACTGTTCCAAAAGCAAGGAAGAACCTGAGACTGCTCAAAAGAGCTCTTCCTTATAAAGAAAACAGCAATTTTCAGTGGCAGCTAAAAACATTTTATGAAAAGGATATATTTCACCTTCCCTTTTCTTCAGGAAATAACAGAGAACATAAAAACAGCTGAAGAATTGCCATGGCTGTCATGGTTGGAGACCACCTCTTCACCTCCCACATTCCCACAGGGTAAGAGGGAGGCTTTTTCAGCCCCAAACACAGCTTTGGGTTCTGCCACCACCCTGCAAATACCAAAATCTTTCAGCAGGAGCATGGAATCCCCAAACCTCAGGGATGCTCTGCCTGAATCTACACACAGAACTGTAACTGCCACATCAAGACCACCAGTAAGACTCAGCCTCTGTCCAGGTTTTGTAACTTCCAACCCACATGATTGATTTTCACCCAATACCTGGTATGTCTCCACAGGTCTATTTTCCATATTTAAATCCCAGATCTTCACTGACAGATAATCTCTAGTCATCATATACCGACCACTATGGCTAAACTTGACATCAGATATGGAAGAGATTATTTCAGAGAAAAATGATCTGTTGCTAGGATCTTCTGGTTCTTCAAACACTGCAGGAAAATAAGACAGGCATTTTAAGAGGTAAGTTTGTGTCTCTCTGATACAAGATACAACTGAATTACTTTACCATTTCCTCAATAAGCTTTCCACCTTGGGCTACTCTGTGTTACATAAAATAACTTCCAAGGAAGTTATTTTCCAACTTGTAGTATAGTTGCCTTACTCTCTTATTGTTGTAGCAAGCCAAGGTCAGCTTCTTAATAAATGTATTATTTGCTAATATGTGAAGTCTTAATTCACACATGCAAGATTTCCAGCATCAAGCACAGACCAAATGGCCTTTAACCACCTGAAGTTTGCAAAAAGCCATTTCTGGTGTCTAAACAGAAGCTGGTACTCATTTTATTCACTATTTTTGCTCCAAAAAACCACAAATATAATTCTAAGATTTATTTAGATTTTAGACTTTAGATCTGCTCAATGTACTACAGGAATCCCATACAAATCCACACAGACAATTCAGTGTTTGACACAAGCTAACAAGAAACGTCCTCTGGCACAGGGAGACACTGAGCTGCAGCACTCACACTTTGAATGTCTGTCACAGAGGGCTGATGCCCTCATGTCACACAAACGAATGGTGCCTTTACTGCTGCTGTAGACAAATGTGCTGCAGCTGTTGGGGTGGAACTCTGCAGCTGTGATCACCTCTGTCAGCTCCTCCATGTTGGCAGGCTTGATATCTACAATATCTGCAGCAGCTCATTCAGGAATTGCCTCCAGTGAAATGGGTTTTTCCCAAGGTATTTTTCAGTTCTAGAAGCTTTCAGAAAAGCTGCTTCCAGCTTGTGGGACCAGGCACAACCCAGGTAAGAGTTAAAATCAAGCCACACAGTTTGTCTACAATGCAAGGTGGTAACATCACATTCCGTATCAATTTCAAGATAATTCTTACAGCTGCAAAAACCTGTTTCAGTTTTGCTCCACTCCAGCAGTAATTAATTCTGTACTCCAAATTATCTCCCAAGTTTTTAATATAGAACTTTATTTTGCTTAAATTCTAATTATACTGCTACATTATAGAATGTTATTTTACATTACAAACTTGACACAGGTATGGCTGCTCTATCCCTGAAAGTGTCCAAGGCCAGGTTGGACCAACCTGGGATAGTGGAAGGTGTCCTGCCCACCTGGATGAGCTTTTATGTCCCTTCCAACCCAAACCATTCCTTCTCCAGAAGTAAAAGCTCTTACAGTTACTAGGGAGGAATAACCAGGATTAATGGAGATTAATTCTCTGTATATATACTAAACACTTCCCACGAAAGGAAATAAAATCCAACAGTTTTCCTTTTCCCATCCCACAGAACACCGGCAAAAGGATACTAAAACTTCTGTCTGTGATTTCTAGGTGCCACAGGTTGATCCGCAGGTCGTCTGCAGACAGGTACGTTTCATAGTCACTATTGATGGAGATGGAATTGATGTGATACGTGTGGGCATTGGCAAATATCCTTCGTGGGCTGGCTTCCACCATGAGGTCCATGGGCCTGAACACTGGCACCTACTCAACACACACAGCAGGGCGAGAGTGAGGTCCAAACCCACCACAGACACCAGCACTGCTCAGCACAGTCCTTCAGCACGCTGAGCTGGGGGAAATATCTTAAAAGTCAGTACTTGTGCCAAGTGGCATCACAGAAAAGACAATGATGTGATGGGGCAGCTCCTCCCTGAGCCACGGGCTGGGAGAGGGAGAGGAGAAACGAGCTGATTGTGAGCTACTCACCCGTAGTGTTGTAACTGTAGTAGGATCCCTATACCGTCCATCCTCCTCCTTTAAATTATAACCCTCGGGTCTTTTGTCCCTTTCACTGATTTTCCATAATTTTATTGTTTTATCTGCAATGAAACAGCCCCAGTTTAAAATGAGAGCTGTGGAGAGACACCAGTCATCACTGCTGATGCCTTCAAACAAGACAAGGCTGCCCACGTGCACCAAAAAAGACAAAAATGTTGCTTGGGAAAAACAAGACAAGATAAAAAGCATTAAAAAAACCTCCTCCACAGTTTGTTCTTTTTGTAAGAGTTAGAGCAAGTTTCAGTTAGGACAGGAATTGCTATTAAGGACTGATTTAAGCTCTGATTCAGGAACTCACACATGGGAAGGTCTCTGGGCTATAAAGCAACTAAATCCCAAATACACGACCCTGTGGTGGGGACACCTGTGCCCAGGGAAGCCACCAGAGCCACATCCCCAGATGCCTGCAGTTAAACCGTGCTTGAGTCCAGCCTTTTGGAGAGGATTAAACCAAAGCCTAATAGCAAACCTACATAATAACATGGTATGGTGCAAAATAAAGTCGTAACTTACCATTTGTAGACAATAAAAACTGAGCAGCATTTTTCTGGGGTAACCACCTAATTTTGTTGATCTTCTCTTCAATTTCTAAACTTTTCAAGTAGTCAAACTCTGGTTCATGGCTTTGAAAGGTACTGTAAACATTGTATTCTCCCCTAGTGTGAGACTGGGTTTTGTTCTAAAAAGAGAATTAAATGATCAAGGCATGTATACAATGTACACTGGGGTACAATCTGCTTGATTTTCATGAGCCTGTCAACCAAATGAGATGAGCATAATCTCTTTTACAAGAAATTTATTAAAGTTTCTACTATTTTGGCTAAGAAAACATTAGAGAAGAAACAGTTATACAGCAGCTTAAGTTTCCAGAAACTCCCCTCAGGATGTGAATAACATCTCTAGCAAGTTTTCACATTAATGCTGAGCAGCTGAACAAACTAATATTTTGCCTAAATATTTTATTAAAAAAAAAATCTTCTTTCAGCTTTAATTTTTCTACCTTTGCTGTTTAAAGGGAATATTCCTTCTCCTACTACACAGACACACATATGGCAAATCTATTCTGTGAGTACGTTCAGCTTTCCAGGCACACTATGGAAATACCACATGGCACCTCTAAATTTATACCAGCAGCTCCACTATTCTGGTTTATAAACTCCAAGTTCCCTAAGAGCTTCTGAACTGCTTAAACAGCTTTTTCTTCCTCATTCTAGAAGGAAAAAAAAGCTCATCACCTCTGCTGAATACAGCGCTGGCATTAGAGTCACTCCTGCAGTTACCTGTCCAGGTGGAAATGTTTGCAAAACTGAAAAAACTTGCACATTTCCTTTTTCCAAAAGCTGTGTCTTAGGCACCAAATTACTGCACTGCATGGACTGAACCTTGAATTTCATCCACTGGGTGCAGAAAACTGGATCCATTTCTGATGTGGTGCTCCTCACATTTACCTGGTTTCAAGCTGAATTTTGTGATTTATTTCTGTCCCACCCACTGCAGAGATTGCACCATCAGATGCCTTTGCTGTGATACGCTCCTGGCTGAGGACTTTGCTCCTTCCTTCTCTGGTGTCTCATGTCCATGGGCTCATTTCATCCCTCAGTACCTCACCTGATACAACCCTTGCTGGCCCACATTTGTCACATTCCTTGCATCATTTTCTTGTGCTTCATACCCTGAGAGCTGGCAGGAATTCTTACACTTTAAAACAAGCTTGGCAGAGCGGGAGGGGCAGGGAGGAAGGGAGAAAAATGCTTAGAAATCATATTTGGCACCAGAATTCTGTACCACACCTCTCCCTCACACTGCTTTTCCCACCCTGGAGAACGGAAGGGACTTTGTTCTAAGCCTCAGTCAGAACTACAAGTGAAGCTGGGTCACTGCATGGAACAGCTTGGAAGGGAAATCTATTGTGTTGTAGGAAATGCCTTAGGAAATTCAGGGAACTTTCCTTCAATCCCAGACTTACCATAACGACAGAGGCTTAAATATCCCATGTGTGTATTCTAGTAAAACTCTACAGGAGCAGAATAATATATGAACCCAGTAATTTGTGAAATCCATCCTTGGGATAAAATCAAAATTTAAACTCTCAGTCCCATGGTGCTCACAGGAAAAAAGACAATTCCAAACAAGGAGGGAGGTGTTGGCCCCAGTGGCTGATGTTAAATTCCAATTTAGGTAACTGCACTGTGCCTACGCAAATTCCTCCCCAGTTTCTGTGAGATGCAGAATTCACTTCCTGCCTGGCACTGAGCTGATGTCACCGACTGCCACATTCCAGCCCGGAGGTGGCAGCAGTTTGGCAGTGGGTGAAGCCACACAGGTTTACACAGCTCTTCACACAGCCCTTGTCAGCGTTTCTGTTCCTGCAGGCGTGGTCTGCAAAGCACTCCAGTGCAGTGTAGCAGAAGGGGGCAGAGAAATCCAAATAAAACACTTGTATTTTATACACTTTCACATACAAAACCTGCTCTAGAGACAGTTGTTTGTTGGAACAACTAACTACCAGTGCAGCAAGGAATTAAGTCCCTAAACACAAATCATTTCCTAAACACAGAGAAGCCAAAAAATGCCAAAAAGAATTCAGTGGAATTTCATTTGACAACCCAGGTGGTTCTTCCTCCCCCTGGATCCCAGCTCCTAAGGATGTGAGCTGTGGGCCATGCACCACAAACCAAGCAGTCATTGAAACACAGCTCACCTGAGAGCAGGCAAGGAACTGCTACAGCTTTAGGCTACATTAGAGGATTCTTAAAAGGATCAAGCTACAACTCAAGAATTAAAAAACAATAATGAAATAAAAAGGAAACAATAAAAAGCCACAAAATACCTCAAGAGCTGGTGCCAGATAGCCCCACTAGATGTCCCCACTGACCAAGGGGAGCTGCTGGCACAGGGATGGTGCCTCACCCATGGACCAGCTCCCCACTCTGGGAACCAGGAATTCCCGAGCTTTGGGGGTTTTACAATGGAAATTGCAGGAAAGACTGAAAAACTAAAAGTGACATTTCTAGGCAGTGAGGTGACATCTCCCTGAAACCCATTCTGACCACAGACTCAGTTAAAATCAGGCACTGCAGCTCAGCTGCCCACTCTGACATGGGGGTAGGGCAGAGCCTAAAAACTAAAAAACAAGGAGAAAATGAACCTCTGCTACAAGAATTCTGTGGTTTTAACTGATTTTTACCGGAGTGGAAAAGGATATCTGAGGTCAGAGTCACACACTTGCTTAAGGGCAACTTTTAATACCCCCAGCTACAGTGAAATCTGAAATCATCATCACAGCCAGGAAGAGTCCTTGTAAAAGAACCAACTCCAGCTCCCTCAAGGGTCTTTTGTGTCCTACCCCTTTTCAGTGTTCACTTTCAACATTCTGTAGACCGCAGCTAAAGACTGTTTAAAATAATTTCTATTGGTGTCATGAAGTTCTCATTAAATTTCAGCATTGTAATCACTTACCACACAGGCATGCACTTTGTGTGAAGGGTTTTATAAAAACACGCTCCCGTGGTCTTTAAAAAGGGAATGAACAGGAACAGAGAGAACATGTAATACAGTGTAATTAGGCAGCACTCACCTCCTGCTCCTGCTGAAAGATGACAACTCTCCCTCCCTTGTCTCCTGTTGCTAACAACTCTCCAGAATGGTTAAATTCTACTGTAGAAATTATATCCGCTGCAGAACAACACAAATAAACCCCACAGATTAATCATTCTTCTAAATACCAAGTGGCCAAGAAAGCCATGATAACAAACCCCAAAAAACAAACAAAAATACCCCTCAAAAGCCCCAAAACAAACAAACAAAACCCCAAACATACTTTAGTTAAAGCATATCTATAAAATGCAAGAAGTTTCTTCCAAAAAATAACTGTAATTTTTTAAGCTATACATTTGAGAAACACTTACAGATCACCGTGCCAGAGCTACAAGCTTGGTGTTGTGCATTGCTTTGTTCTTAAAGGTTTAATATCATCAACTTCTTAGAACTGATTTTTCTATTCTGACCCTACTTTAGATAGTATAGATTGTACCTTCATGGAGAAACTCTGTACCTTTATTTCCTCAATTTTTCCTAATGGATGATTTAGATACAATCATTATCTACATGAACTCAAAGCACCTTTAGTTTTTTTAAGGACTTAGTATATATTTGACAACTTAAAGGCAAAAGGTATCAGGGGAGAAAAGTTCAGGCATCAGTGTCTAAGGAATGCAAGGAATAAACAGCTGTGGAAAATTGGGAAAAAACCTCAACACTCTCCAAAAAATCTGAGCATCTCTCCTGGATGAGGAATGCTCACATTATCACAAGTGTTTTTACAGGGAGTGCTAAAAATAAATTGTGAATATACACTGACAAGAATAGTAATCCCTAGTATCAAACTGAGCTGGTCATACAGCAGAAAGACAAATTACAACTTAAGATCAAGCCCATCCATTCACATTTCCAGAGGTACAAATGCTCCTTGGACTCCCAAATAGTTGAATATCAGAAGCCAAACCATTTAGGGAACACCAAATTGCAACACAACCCTATAAATCTAATTTTCTGCAGAAGAAACTACTTCAGAGTTTTACATACACAAGTCTTGAGGCCATTTCACTTACATGCCAGTCAGCTGTACCTAAACAGTATTTTCTCTGGGATAGTTTCTTTATTCTCCATTGCATTCATAACATTTTAGAGTTAAAAAAAAATCAATACCTGCTTGACTTAGAGTTGAACAGCAGCTGCACTGAGTTTTGTACTATACAGCACAAACTGCCCTAGAGATCCCCCCCAGCCTCCCTGCCATGCTCACCTGGCACTGCTCAAACTGGCTGGAATGCCTCAAAACAGAGTTAAGGACAGAAATACAACCTCAGCCTGTACCTCACTGAACAAGGATCCAGATCACACACAGAAAAACTTTAATTCCAGTGCACATCATTTCTAACCCCCACAAGGCAGCAGTTACTTCAGCCAGTCATTCTTGTGAACAAGATTAGGTGATTTATCTCACATCTGTAAGGCTTAAGATGAAAACCACTGAGCTGTGGATATGGTATTTAATAGGTACCTTTACCAGGTGAACAGAGCCTAGAGAGAACAAACAATTCATCAAAATGCAGGTGAGAGGGAAGTGCAAACCAAGCAGTCAAATTTTGACTTTTCCACACAACACAAAACCCATTGTTGTACTCCTCCAATAGGAAAACACCTTAAAAAGTCACAATTAATTGAAGAAAAACACACTAACATCTCTCAGCAGTGAGAAGCACACAGAATAATTACTATTGTGAAAAACACAGACTTAACACTACAAGCTCTGACAGTCTTGAAACTGATAAGACACTACAGTAAATTATCAGCAGATCCAATGGATCCATATACGTGGAAAGAGAAGAGCAAAGAAAAATTGCCTTAGAAGTCTCATATATCCATCTAAGAACAGATGGATAAATTCATCACAGTACTTATTTGGTGAAAGTCACTGGAAATTTAAGCACAGGCAGCAATGACAGCCAGAAAAACCTTTCATTAAGGATAAAAATCTCTATTTTCCTAGGTCTGATGATGATATATGCTGTATTTACTAATAATATAAATCTCATATATAGCAGGAAGACAACCACTTTTTTGTGATATTCTTGCTTTCTGCATTTATTTTAATTTTCAGGAGAATCCAATCTTTCCTCCCGTGATCTCCAAGCTGATACAGACACTGCTTTATCACAGACTCGGGTGCACAAACTCTTAGCACCCACATCCCACACCTCCAAGGAGTCCAGCAGGCTCAGGCAGTGGTTACAAGGTACTGAAAACTCCAGCGCAGATCATTCCAAGTACGTGGATCAGTTATAAATTAAAACCAAGTAACTGTTGTGCTCCTTAGCAATTGCAATGGAAAGATAATAATTAGTTTTAAAACTCAAGATACATCAATAAAGCCAATGTGCCTTCCACAGTGTAATCTTGGATTGTTCCCTTTCCATGGGCAAAACAAAACGTGCTAAAAATGTGACGGAAAAAAGTGAATTTTGCTTAAGGAATCCCAAACCAGGGCCAAGATGCAGATATTACAAAGAAATCTGTACTGGAGAGCAAACAAGCAGCTGTACATTCAAACCCAGTAACTCCCTGTTGGGAATTCCACGTTCCCACACCTTGGTCAAAGGAAGAGCCAGACATCAGGGCACTGGTGCTGACCTGAGTGGACTTAAAGGTGTTGGAGAACTGACAGGGGAAGCATTTCATCCTCCCCCGTGCCTGGATTCACTTGGGCATTCTCATCTGTGTTAACACCCTCGTTTCCAGAAACGTGTGTCCACCTTATCCTTCTTTATTCCAACAGTAATTGTAATTCCCTGATGATTTTGGCCCTTCCACACCACAACAGCCTGTGCTGTTTTCCCTCCTGTCCCTAGGTGGGAGCCTGCAAACACAGAGCTGCTCCTGCTGGCCACATGCTGGGAAATGATCCCTTCCCAGCACCAGGAGCTCTCCGGAGGGCTCCTTAAAGGAAAAGCAGATGTGGAGTGCCCTACTGTCACCACAGCGATGGCTGCTGGAAATAGGGTGCATTTCAGTGCCCTCCTCTTCCTGCACAGTGTCAGAGAGAAATAACCACTGACCCCTTATCTGATACCCAAACCCCTCCTAGGCCATAGCATTACCTGCTTTCACACAGTACCCTGGAGATCAGATTTGTGTTCTCCTCCCCTCAAGCACTTCAGGACATCTCTAACACCACCATGTAGTGTGACATTGCCAGTGCTGAGGGTTTCAAACACGACAGGGCAGCATCAGCCACACAAGATGAAGACATGATTGTGACAAAAATCAGGACAGCAAGGTACACCTTCATTCCTGCAGGGCATCTGCAATACCTGTACCAAGTGAACCAAGTTTCTGCTTCTTGCAAAACTTGGGACAGAGAATTCAGAGGTTATTACATCATTTACAAGTATTTCTCTGCATAGATCTATACATTTGCCCTTTAGTTCCACAAAATATCCCTTCACAGACTTAACTGTGGAGAAGTGTAGAAACCACTGTGTGGAAACACTTCTGAGACTGCTGAATGCTTTCAAATAATGGGTTTTAGTGACCCGAAAACAAAGGGATGGCAGAGTGGGAATCACCTACACAGCCTGAAATCCATTTATGAGTGAAAATGTTCTGCAGCAGGTTGAGCAAAGCACTATGGAAACACAAAGCTGCTGCACAATTGTATCTCTGCCTCAGAGATATAAAACTCTACAGCCAAACCAAGCCACTGATCCCAAAAATCTCAAACAAAAGAGAGGTTCTGGTCCCTGACCCATAAGCACATGGAGACAGGGCAGAGTCTGCTTTCCCCAGAGCCATCCAAAGCTCCCTACAGCACTCCCACATCCAGCAGCTACAATCTGGCCAAGCTTTCCTTTCCTTCTGCACACCATCTTTATTTTCACAACCTATGATTTTTTGAAGCTTCAATGAGACTTTAAGTTTCAATCTTCACTTTTCAAGTGCTCCAACAGAAATCAAAACCACCAGCAAGGTCTGGACACTTAACTGGATTCAAGCAGGGCTAAATTCTTCCATGACAGACATGGAGACAGGAACCTGAGGGTCCAAAGGAATCAAAACAAAGTGTCTGGCTTTGGCAGGGAATAGGAAAAGGGTAAAACATCTCAGAGTGTCACGTAAAGCTCTGAGGCCACTGGGCCAGTGCACTGGAAAGAGAACCCATTCAAATGAAAAAAGAAGACGGAAGCTCAACAGATCTCAAATGCCTTTTCCCCTGTTAAAAGCAGTATTTGGAACAAGAAAAACTCACTGACAAATACTTAAAAACACTTTCACACTTTGGGGACCTTCCACACGTTGCAGTGAATGCAGAACCACATGTGCACTGTCCCCATCAAGTTTTCTGCAACTTTAGAGAAAGTATTGTGGTGAAGTTTTACACTGTCCAAATGTCTATGGAAAAAGGAAATAAACAGCTTCATAATCCAAACCAGCAAAAGAAAACTGTAATCCAATGACTTCATTCCAGAAGCCCCAACACAAACCTGAAAAGCAATTCTGTATTAAATTTGTTTCCAATAATAGAATAAAGGGGATTTTATTAGTAGAGAAGAGGCTATCTATTTTAATGTTCCATGAACTTTATATAAACTCTGATTAGAAAACATGCTTGGTAGGCAAAACATGTCACCTACTCTGCAGCAGCGAGTCAATCATGGCAGGAACAAAGAGAGTCTTTATTTCACCAGACCCAAAAGGTTTCTGTGCAAGTTTTTGGAATCACGTTGATGTGCTGCCTAAGCAGAGAGCAAGTAAATCAGAGTGTTTACACAAGTGGAGCAATCTCCTGATGCTTCCAAGGACTGAACAAAGAATTGTAGCATTTAAAAAGCATTTTAAAATTATTTAGAAAGTACTGTTTATACACTTTCCCAGTGGCTCAAAACACAGTTTCTGGAATTTTCCAAAGGAGCAACTCAAACAAATCTTGTCCATAAAGCAGAGCAGATTATTTACAGGTTGGCAATTCTGTCCTGGGGAGTGAAAACAGAATTCACGGACCTAATGTTTATCTGATAAACTGATCCTCAGTTTATCAGCCTGGCAAAGTTATTTTCATCAAACTAAACGTCAATCAATCATTCCAAGGATACTTCAGAAACTGTCTTAAAAGGGAAACATTAAGAAACCAACTTTTAGGATTAGTATTAAAATACAAGGAAGCTCAAACAGCCTCAAACTGAGGAGGCAGCAGAGGAACAGATAAACATCATGAGTGATAAAGACAGTGAAATATTTGAATTTGATGCACAATTGCTGAGTCTGCCTGAGCCATTCTTCCTGGAGAGAGCAAGAGTATCTGTCCAGGAGAACCTACAGACCTTAATGTCTAGAAATCACTCGGGGGTTGTTTGGTCATTTCCAACCCAGGGTGAGGCAAAACCTCCCTGCTTCAAACTACTGAACAGATGCAACTTCCAGAACCTCCACCTCAAGTCACAGCTAATGACAGAAAAATGTGGCTTTTGATTGGACTTTCTTGTTTCCAGTAATGGTTTTGTTTTGGAGGCATGTACTTCATCATTGGGAAAAAAAACCCAAACAAACAAAGAAAGACACTGGATAGAAAACAAAGGCTCTTCCAAGGCTTCAAATATTCTAAGCAGCTCCACAATGCACTGAGGCTGAGTCATCCCACAAACACCTCATGGTTTGTGATCTGGGTTTACCTTTATCCAGAGTCCTGATGTATTGTGTATTTATCTCTGAAGGAAGATACTGAGGTGTTAATCCCAAAGTGAACAGGAAGGCTGTTTAAGTAAAATTAAGGCAGGGTGACCACACATGTCTGTCTGAAGAGGAAAGCTCCCAACACAGGGGACCACAACTCCACACCCCAGGACAAGAGTGAAAGAGCAAAATGCCATTCACTGTTTAGTACTGGTGGTATAAAAGAAAACACCCTCTGCATTCCAGCCTCATCCCTAATTTATGTCTGTGGAGAGGGGGAAGGGAACACAAGGATTGTATGCTCTAAAGTTACCATGACCAGTTTTGCTATTGACTTCATTTCCCTCTTCTTCATTCACTTGCAGGAGTGATTCCCTGCATTCATTCTGTCTCCCTGAAGTGACTAGGCAACAAATCCAAAGGCAGCTGGGGGAAGGCTGTTCAATTTACTGCTTGAAACTCATTCCAGAAGTCCTTTAAATAGATCTCTTCTCTACTAGAGAGGGCATTAAAAATATATTAATTCCTTAAAATATGAGGACAGGAAGAAATGCACGTAGAAAAAGAGAAACCAGAAAGGGGTTATTGCCCTTGTGGCAGAAACCCTCCCTCTGTGCTGTGCATCTCTGCCAGAGCCAGCTGGTTCCTTGTTCTCTCCCAAGTACCAGCCCTGGAATTCTGCAGCACACAAAGCTGCCCTCCTTCCCAGGGAGGGGAATTTGTCTCATGGCCAACTCGCTTCTCAGTGGCGTTGGCCCTGCCGGGACAGACACAAGCACCCAGAGCCCAGGATGCAGCTCCAGCAGACAGCAGTCAGGCTGGGTCTGCTGGCTTGTGCAAACCTGGGAGCTGTACAGAGAGGAAGAAGATTTACAGAGTGTTTCCTAGCCTGCATGTTCACCCCAAGGGAGTGAACTCACTTGAACAGCCCTGGGAGGCTGAAATGAAGAACACGACCATGTCATCATGTCCCTGCTGATGCTGAAAGCATTTACTGCTGTTTGGGGGGGATGCACTTCAGGGCTGAGACTCTCCCAGTCCTATTTACATCCTTACCTATGTGCAACAAACACAAGACACCAGCGTCCAAACAGGGACCACACTTAGTACTTCACAGCATAAATTACTCACCTAAGTAAAACAATCAAACATAAGCCTCATCAAGCGGGCCTAAACCACTATAACTTCACTATAATTCCCTAGATTCCTCTATATTCCCATTTCCTTTCTTTTATTCACCCTTTCTTCTCCCTTTCCTTCTCCAACTTTGCCAATCTTTAAGAAAAGATACACTAGGCAAGTTCTAGTTCAACAATGAGTTCAACTTTGGATTAGAAAGGCAGAGTGATTTAGTCATTGTTATTATTACTACACATTTAATTTTTAACTTTTTATTTAGCTCCCTAAAATAAAGTTTGGTACCGCTTGATTAAGCTTTTCCTGTCACTTCCTAAGTCTCATTAGCATGCCCCATGCCTGCCCTGCTCACTGTGGGCTCTCAGGTAAGCAGGGCTCCACTCTTGCATGGCAAAAAAGCACAGCTCAGAGTGTGCCACATCCTCCTGAGATCACTCTTTGTGCTGTCCATGTACCACCAATGACAGCAAGAGCATTCTGTTATCACCAGTCTTCAGAAGCACGAGCTGGAATGAAGTCACTTTTTTATAATGAAAGGAGGAACTGGAGACAAGGGAAAGAACCAAGACTCCATAGGATTTACGTGTATTAGGATGGCTTAGAACTTACAGCTGCACTTGTAACACTATTAGATAGCCCAGAGATATTGCAACATAATACTCAAGTACGAAACACTGTTATTTTGGTGGTTACACAAATTCATGCAAGTAAGTTTTGTTAAGCCTTGTGACTTCCTAGAAAACACAACAGCAAATTTCCATCCCCTCTCGCTGCAGGACCAGTGGCACCAGCCCTGATCTTGTTGCCATTAGTTTTATGTCAGACCAGTAATGCTCCTAAATAGCTTTACTGGGCTCAGTGCTCAGAGCAGAACAACTCCAAATCCATCTGTCCCACACTCCAGAAGCTGCTCCTCTCTGCAAAGCCGCAGTGAGAGTATGACATGGGAACAGCAGAGAACAGGATTATCACAGAAGTGACTCTCAAAAGCTTCTACAAGTTGGGATAGGAACAAAGATGTAGATGAAGTGTTTTACAAGAGAATAGTAAAGCAGGGAACAGAATCACCATCTCCTAATCTCTCATCTGGAACAGCAGCTTCTTATGCATCCAGAAATCTTTATGTGATCTCAAGTTAACTGTGGCATCAAAGTAATTTCCTCATTTAAATGGAATTCATAGAAAGCACAATCTATGGTGAACATTACAATCCAGGTTGGAGAGGCAGCAGCACATTGAACATTTTAACTCCTGTGTTTGGCAAACAACTCCTGTGCCTCACTGGGCAACTGCTTCAACATCTCCACTCAGGGCACATTTCCACCACCACATTTACCATTATTTTCCATTTTTGGACCAAGGTATGTGACTGACAAAGAAATGTACAAAACCAGCAACTCTCAGAAGTAGCAGAAATCACTACAGGGAACACTTACAATCATCTTCAACAGACACTGCCACCACCTCAAACTTCTGTGAACAACTGCAACACATTTCATGCCTGTTCAACAGTTTGTATTTTGCTAAGCGAACAAGAGTTCACTGAGACTGAGCTGAAGGCATCAGATGAGGAAATTTATTGTGGAGGAAAGCAAGGAACACACTCAGGAGCAACCACATATCCAGCTAGCACAGCTGGATTTGCAAAGGCCATCGAGCCCACACTCAAAATGCCACTTAACTGCATTTCTGTGTGCACAGTCTCCATGATCTTCCACCTACAATAAGGCCAGAATCTGGCTTTGCTGGAACAGAAAGGAAACTGATTTAAAGCTCAGATCACTGGCTTCCTGTCTCCATTTATAGTAGAAAGCTCAAGTCTCCAGTACACATGACTCCAAGACACCTGTGGTGGCAGGGAAAACCAGAGATGACAAACAGCAGCATGTCAAAGCACTCTGAAAACAGATGTGTCAGACACTGATATGACCCTGCTTCCTATCACTGAAAATTACATAAAATTGCTCTGATATTTTACCTCTGTGAAAAGAAACCATTCACACTGAAAAATAATACTATGAGTTTTGGGAAGGAACTTCCCAAAACTGATTGCACCTTAAATTGATTTAAAACTTTGATCCACTGTGCAATACCTGTACCATGACCACAGTAACCATTGGGCAGTAGGTTTTATTTCTGCTCACTGAAGCTGCCACTGCACTCTGTAACTGCTTTCATGCCAACTTCACTGCAAACCTACAGAAGAAAGAAACCCTATAGGATCAGGATTTGTTAGCAGGAAACAGTCCTGACCTGACCCCTTGAAACCATTTCATCTGATGAGAGCACTAAATAGTTTTGGGGTTTTTAGCCCCAAATTAGTTTTTAGTAGTGTTTCAAAAATTACTGTGAAATATCCTTTCCTGTTAAACTCTCAACAACAGCAGACTTAAGAATGTTCTCTCTATACAAACAAATACAAAGCTGTTGGGTTTCTGGATAGAAACCCTTAACCCTCATTACCCTGATTAATTACTTCCTATTTTTAAAATTTAAGAGATGACTGCAATTCCTTTCAGAACACATGCACAGGAGACCAACAGACCAATTCTCTCCTTCCACCAAGCAAAAGAGAATAAAGTGAATGAATTTAGTTCAAAAGATGCTGCAAACTGGAGTTCCCAGTACTTGCCTCGCCCCTAAGCTGGACATGATCTAGTCGGGAGAACAGAGGAAGGCACAGGCAGTCTGATCACATGCAGAGAAGCAGGAAAATAAATACATTTACAACAGACTAGACAAACAAACACCCCAAAAAACTCTTGCTGACCGGGCTGCCCACACACCCAGGCACTGCATATTGAACAGGTAAAGGTTAACTTGGCTCCAGCAGTAGTTGATGTGAAAAATGTAACACCCTGGAATCCGCAAAAGAGGAGTTGAGGCCCTCGCTGCAGCTCTCAAGTCCTTTGGGAGCTGCCTCCATCTCTGTGGGTGTATTTTACATGTGCACCCAAGGGAACCTACCCTACAGCCCAGCCCAGCCTGGAATTGAGAGGCTGTGTGTCTGAAGCCTCTTCCAGAGCTCCACAACTCTGGGAGACTGCTGCTGTCTCAGTAACTCCATGTGAACACTACTGCAAAGTGGTGACCTTACCAGCTCAAGACAGAGCCATTTTTCAACTCAACACGAACTACATCAGCCTGAAAATACTTCAAACTCCATAATAAGGGATTACTTAATACCTGACAAGAATTCCCTGGAGGCTCTAAAGACATCCTCTGCCTGGAAACCACAAACAGCAGTTACAGCACTCTGTGAAAGGCAGCTCAACCTCGAGGTGGGCTGAGGCACCAGTCCATTATTTCAATTTATCCTAATAGTTTCTAGTCTTTGCTAGAGGCCTCCAAGTTTTCACCTGAGGAATAAATGTGATTAGAAAAGCAACAACTAAGTCAATTCCCCCTTTTAAATCTTCATTACACAGGTGTAGAGTTTTTCCCCCAAAGAATACCCTAAATAATGTATTCATACAGGATTCCACCTTACATTATTAGCACTGCAAACGTATTTAGGAAGATAACAGAGATACACACATAGGGAACATTTTGCTGGGGACAAAGAGCAAGTGATGAGCATTCAGTTCACATCTCTTAATAAACATGCTTCCCAAACTCAAGTATTCCTTCAAATACGACAGGAAGTGCCTATTTGCTTTTCCTATTCACACTAATTCAGGTCTATTGTTGGCTGAAACAAAGGTCTTTCAACCTGCATCAACTGTTCCCAGGACATTTGACACCAGTTTATTAATATCATAAACAGGAGAGGCCTGAGTGGCAGAAATCCAGCCCCGCTCCTGGTGCCCAGCTGAAGTCACCTCAGAAAGGAGGGTGAGTGTCTCACAGGTTGTGGGACTACAACATTTATCCAGAATCAGGAATGCACAGTTAAAGGTCACAGCTTCTCCCTGAGCCTCTTCTTTGCACCTACCGCAGTATTAGAGAATATTTTTTTTAAGGGCTCAATCTGTCCACAAGCTTTCCTCCTTCCAAGCAGAATTGTTCTGCTTTTAAACAAAAAAGTAATCAACAGTAAATCCAGCATTTCAGCATTTTTAAATGCCAGGCACCTGTTTGATGGAAAGGCTTCCGTGGGGTTCAGTTTTGTAACATCCCAAAATTCAGCGGCTGAGAGCTTCCAGCCCCTGAAGCTTAAATCTATTTTCAGGTGGGGAAGGGGAAGAGTGGCCCTCCTACTGAGGATGTGTCACACTCAGTATTGCATCAATCCCATTTCAATTACAGCAAAAACTCCTCTTCACTCACAGTTTAGGATTACCAAAAAAAGACTGTGAACAGTAGTTATCCAGAGGTTGGGTAACACCATGATTGAAGGCTATGCACCCTTAGCACTCCATGAGGAAGGATGAGTTTAATGTGAAATAGGAAAAAACATAACTGAAACACAAAATACAAAATCTGCAATCTAATCTGTGTTAAAAACCTAAATGCATTATAATTCTTAATTTACTTTGTTTCAATGCATCATCTGCCGTAAAAATCTATCTGACATCCTGGCTAGCTGGCCTAGCTTTGCTTGTGCCCTGCTGCCATTACAGGCCACGTAAATTACACTTAAACTGGAGAAACTCTCCCTGTTTCAACAAGAGGCAGCCCAGACCTTCAGGTTTCCATCGAGAGCCACAGAATTCTGGCAACCAACAAAGTTTTTAACAGCCCACAAGAGTCACAGAACCAACCTTCCTTAAATGCACTGAAAAAAGTGAGCATCCACATGTTCTTTGGTGCTGCAGCAATAAAACTCTACTTAAAAGCAAAATTCTTTTATCCCCAAGTGAAATCTTTGCTAAAAGGTAAGAATATGAAATCTATGGTTTGTTTGAAGGGGGACTGGCTGTGTTAGGGTCCTCTGCTTCCTCAGTTTTGAATACAGGTAAAACATCAGGTATTACTACAACATAGAGATATTAGGCTAAATTACACTCCAAGCTCTAAGAAAGAGCTTCCTTTCCTTGGAATTTTCCGGTTTCAACCACATATTATCCTGTTAAACAAAGTAGCTGCACTAAGGGCTACACAAAATCCCTACCAGTTCTAGTTCTTTTAGAAACACTTTCAGCCACCAAAACCTACACTAATTTCTGAGACAAAGATGAGAGAATGGTTTTATATTTGTATTGTGTAGAATTTAGTTTGGGAGTTACTCATCCTTTCTGTCCTTTGTACAATTGCATACAGATCATATATACCTAATTATAGGGGAACAAAATTAACTCCAGCAGGAACCAACTTCAGGCCTATAATTGCTTCATCCGAGACCCCCTTAGGTGCCTGAACATTCTGTCACTATCACTCACAAAACTGGGACTTGTTGAGCAATAGGAGGAAACTGAGACAAAAAACCTTACAAATAACAGATTTGATTATTTCTTCTCTAACTCAGCATTTGCCTGGTTTTAATACTCTGGTACATGACTTGTTCCAACATCTTTTCTGCCTGCAGAGCTTTAATTTACAGCCTATCATTAATAAAGCCACAGCAAAACTGCATATCTAATTTCCAAGAGGGTAACAACTCAATTTTAGCACCGCTGAAGACAAAAATTTAGGTTAAATGATTTTCCAGAATAAACTTCATGCTGAAACAGAGAAATTAAATGTCTATTTCTGACATTTGTGAGCCGTAGGAAACACCCCTACTGACCTGAAGATAAAGCACATCCTATGAATCTATAAAGACTGAGGAGATCCCAACTCCATTTCAAGCTACCACTCCCTGGAAAATATGTATCCTCAGAGCTAAGTCACAGTCCATCCTCTCAGGGCTCCTCAGGGTTTATCCACAATGCTGACATTAGGGCTCCATCATTCTCCTAAGACATGCTTTGAAATACAAGTTATACAGAGTATAAGGATTCCCTAAAATGCATTTAAAGTATTTGACTGAGTCTTACTGAAGCTTTAAAGCTTTATCTCTTCTCCCTGCGATAAACATGTTGGCAATGTATCTGTTTTAAAACCCAGGCTAATTACCCCTTGGTAGCAGAAGTGCTTTGCTGGAGTGCAGAGCTGCTTTATTTATACTTCCATTTTCTTAGGGAGTTGCTCTCAATGCGCCTACAAGGAATGAAAAAGAATGTTCATGAAATAAAAAAAAATATGATTAAGCTCAGAAATACCATCTAGGCCTTCAAAAAAAAAAGGGTGCCAGCAGTTAAGCTATTCTTCCAACCTAGAAAGATAGAGAGGGACTATTTATAAGGGCCAGGAGGGACAGGACAAGAGGGAATGGGTTCAAACTGAGAAAGAGTAGGTGGAAATGGGAAACTGGGAAGAAATTCCTCCTTGTGAGGGTCTGGGATTGAATTCCCAGAGAAGCTGTGGCTGTCCAGTCCTGCAAGTGTCCAAGGCAGGTCAGACAGGGCTTGAAGCAACCTGGCACAGTGGGAGGTGTCCCTGCCCACGGCAGGGGGTGGCACTGGATGGGCTTTAAGGTCCCTTCTGCCCCAAAGCATTGCAGGATTCTGTGACTCCAGATTTTCCCCAGTTACCAGTACCGAGTCAGAGCCTCAGAGCTGTATCAGGCTCATTTCCATCCCAGCCCTGCGTGCACCCCACACTCACAGTGCAGGGGCTCCTTCACCAGAGGTGACTTCCAACATACCCAAGGCTCTGAGTAGTGAAGCTCTCAGAGATCCTCCTGTGACTGCTCGGTGGCCACAGCTGAAGGTTTTTAATAAACATCCAAGAGGAGCAGCAGGTACAGCTGAGAGATTTGCATTGAGAGAACGTCCTAACAAGCTCCTGTGGGGCTGTTCTCAGTGATCCCATCCTCACTCTGTCTGACAGCTGATAAACACATTTGCCATGATAACCAGGGGCTGAGGACACTCCAGAGTCTCCACTCAAGAGCAGGGATTTCTCAAATGCCAAAGTTATTTTTGTGCTCTTTGATTGCTTTTAAAAGGGGATTTCTTCTTTTAAAAAAAAAAACCAAAAAAAGTTTATGAGCAACAGGACTAGCAGAGAATCAGCCCTGTGACCCAGGCAAAACACAGAAGTATTTAGTCACCTCTTTTCTAATTCACAGAATGTTTACAAGTTTCTCCTCAAGACAACAAATTACTCAAGACAGACAGCTTACACCAATTATAATTGAATATTCTATAAAATATTACTGTTACTTATTCTAGAGGGTGTTTACCTACACAGCACCAAAAAATACAGCCCAGTTCATAGTGCAGGTACTAATTCACATAACAAACATCCAATTAGTAAAAATTCTGGATGTCTGCTCATGAAAAGAATAGTTTTAATTTCAAGTTGTATTTACTTGAACCATAACCTAGTGCTTAGTTCTTACCCACTAGCTTTTATTAAAAAAAACCCCAAAAACAGAAAGAAAATCTACTTGCTTCTGCTTGTATTTATTAACTTTTATTATCCTTTTTTTCCTATGCTCAAGACAGGTGATTCAAGAGTCCTTGGAACTAATTTGATTGGTAATTATTTACTTTTTAATTCCTGCTGACAGCCCGTACATAACCCTATAAAAAAACTCCTCACACATCCACCACAATATCTGCCCTGAAGTACACACTAATAACAGGCTAAACAGTCCCTCAGCAGACCTTACTTCAGATCTTTTCAGGGTTTGTTTGTGTTCCCAAGTAGTACAGAGCTATTTATGGAAAAATCTCTGCTGGAATCACAGCCAGAATTTCAATAGGCTGCACGGCACAGTGCAGCCAGGGGTTGCTGTTCTGTTTGCAAATAACAATATATTTGGAAATAACATACTGGGCCATTGTTCTACATGTAGTGAAAAGAAGCCTTCAGGCAATGCCTTTCTTATCACTGCAAAAGCTACAGACAGAGCTCTGCAATAGCTTCATTTTCTCTTTTTGCTGAAGCCAATCCAAAACACACACTGCAGATTAAAATTTAGTAGTAGTATTATTACAGAAAAATGTAATACTTTGGCAATGCCTTTCAAAATTAGAACTCTGTGACTTGGTGTGCATTCCTGTTGTAGATATAAAAAAAATAACTTCTCAAAACTACCCTGTGGTTTCAGACTCTTTCCACACATTCTTCGACCAAAGGATTTATGTCAGGTGCAAAGCTCAGGCCAAACATTTGGAGGCTTTTAATCTTGATGTGGAGAATGTAGGAGGCTGTTGTGTTCAGACAATGCATGAAGTGCCTCCTTCTAAGCAAGCAAAATGTAATCAGAAATTCCTCCTGCCGACCAGAAAGGCCGGGAGGGAGGGGCTGCTCTCCAGCTGAATTTCAGGCAGCCTGCGGGGGAGCACAGGGCCTGTGAAGGTCACAAGTACAGCTGAAATTTCCAGCAGAGATAAATACACAGGTCTATGAAGTGACTGGAGAATCAAAATTTCCGATTACTTCCCTCACTCTGGTCACTCACTCAACTATCAGTTCCTTTTAATACCTTTAATAGATCTGTAGTGGCACTCTGAACTTTAAAGAGCAGTCTTCCTTTGCCTAGTTGCCTTTTCTTCATTCCCCCTCCCCCCCCACTTGGCAAGTGTTTTCCTGTGTTTCTATTCTGGCCCAAGCATACATGCCTCAGCTTCTTTAAAAAAATTATTAAACAGAAGCCAGTGCTAATTTCTGGCCTGGACTTTGAGATTCCTAACACATGGAATCTTGTCAACTCCAAGGCATATTTATAACACATCTTAAAATTATATAGTCTACTAATCTGAGCAAAATACCAACCTTTATTTTGAAGTGTTTGTTTTAAGTATGTGTATTTATAGATCAGGACCTTTTCTCCGAGTTTTGGAAGAGTTGCATAACAGAGATATATAATTTGTTTCTATACGTTGTACATACATTTTATATGTAAAAAGGTAAAGGGTATTTCAGCAGTGTTACTGTCCTGCAATGATGTCAAAGATCATTACAGAAAACTATCAAAGGCTTTGGACCTTCATTTTAGAAAAACACCATCCAGGTCTCACAAGCAGGGAAGGGTTAAAATGACTCCAGACAAAACAACTGCAGATGATTACTTCCAGTTATCTCCATTTCTTAGTCCTCCATCAGTCTCCCCACCATCCCCGGGATAATTACATTTAAGTTTAAACTTCCAAGTTGGAAAAAAGTAAAAGAGTAATCAGAGCTCTATAAGAAAACGGACCTCAGACCAAAGACCCTGTTTAGAACAAACACCAGTTGGAAGGTGCTGAACAACTTCCAGTTGAATGCAACATAAAACCCCTGGCAAAATAATTTCAGTGTATACATAAACAAGTTTATAGGCACAAAGAGAAGCTTTTCTTGACAACTCTTTCAGAAGGAGACCGAGCAGAAGGAAGGAAATGCAGCATACAACCCTGCCATGGCATTTTTCTAACACAGACACACTCTTAACCAGAGCACAGGAACCCCCTGCACCAGCACTGCACCAGCACAGAGGCGTGACCTGGTTGCACAGTTGTTGATGCCAATTCAGAAGCAGCAGAATGATGAACATCCTCCAGAAACAGGCAGATGTTTGGTTTTCCCAGGCTTGGCATGAGTTTCCTCAGATCACACCAAGGAAAAGCACCCCCAAGCTCCAGGGAGCCAACAACCTCATGTGCAGAATATCCAAGTGATTTTGTTTTGTTTCAAATGCTCTTTGTCTCCCTCCTGCCCTTTCCTCTGAGGCATCTCAATACTGAGACACAAATGAGCTGGGTTAAGCACAGCACGTGTCCTGCTGCAGGAACACAACCCTGCTGCCAGCTCCTGCTGCTTTCCAGAGCAGGTTACCACTTCCAGAAGGGTCTGGAATAAGATGAGAGACCCTGGATACTCCTTTAACACACACACACAAAAAGGAGTGTAAGTTTAAGCTTAAAACAAAACAAACAAACAAAACTATATCAAAACAATGACATGAAGCTGTGAGAAGAACTGATGGAGAAAAGGAAGAAGGATTATACAGAAAGCTTTAAACTTTTGGGTAAAAAGCCATTCCTGCCAGTTCCACATTCCAGTACAACAGCTTATGAATGTTTCACTGTTACCTCTATAAACAGTGACATTTTCTCACTGCTGGGCTATATAACGAACACTGTAGGCTTCAACTTCAACTGCTGTTTATTCATATTGATCTATGAGAAGAAGTGTCCTCAAAGATGAATCTCAGTGCACTGAAAGTGGAGTTTTCATGTGGAAAGGCAGACCATGAACAAGCAGGTATCAAATGTAAACATCAAAATGCTGAGAAAGAGGCTCAATTGTGCACAATTCCATAGTTTCCCATGTTGCCTTAGAACCATCATCAACTCTCCAAGAAAAGCAATCCATCCTTTCACCTCTCATCCAATTCCTGTAGAACCACCACCTATCCCACCACAAACTTTGCTAAGAGTTGGACAAATTAAATCTGGAGAAGCTGATGAGGAATAAAATTCATCCAAAATGAACCCAAGACATGTACTTTTCATTTGGGTTGGTTTCCCCAGGTGAGTACCCTGGAGCTCTGGGATCACCTGGCTCAGCTCTAGGCAGTGACTGGCAGAGGCACCAGGAAGGATTATTGCTCTCAGGAGCAGCAACTACTTGAAGTGTCAATATACACAAAATAGTACAGGCAGGCTGGGATGTAATTTGAATTCTAATTCCTCTTCCCACACCAAAGTCACGCTTCAAAATAAGCCAGACTGGGTAATTATTAAAAAACAATCCAAGTTTTTCATTATTATCTCCAATATTCCAATATATTATTCCCTACACAATGCACCAAGAGCAGCACCAGAAAAGCCAGGAGTTTGTTATGCAATGCCATTGGAAAATAGTCCAGGAATTCTCAAATAAGTGTCTTTGAGAGTCCTCATATTTTTATGAAAGCCAAAGCTGAAGCTTTATTTCAGTATGTAGTTCTTGTCCACTGAACCAATTCACTTCTAAGTTATGTGAAAATAAAGCAAGACCTTCAGATTATATTTATAAGCACTATACACAAACATAGCTCATGACTTTTCAAATCATCATTTAACAACAGCACAAAGGCCAGCTAAAATCGCTGCTTTTAAGGATCAAAGAATGGTCACTGAAATACTTTTCATAGTCATCAGAAAAAAAAAAGGAAAATACAGTTACTGGCAATCAACAAACAAGAATATACTAGAAATTACTCAGTATTTTAAATAAGCAACTACAATATGAAGTCTCAATTACCTTAACTGTTCCTGAATACATGCAATTATCTTTTCTCAGGTTCTCAAAAGCAGAGCGCCAACTGTGTGTGTTTGGAGCTCACATTATTCCCAGAGCATTAATTTAAAAACTGCAATTGAAAATGCAAAAGGAAACATTTCCACACAAAATGCATTCTATATACTTGGGAAAATCAATCTTTCTTACAATACAACTCTTTTAAACCCTCTTTTTCCTGACCCTAAAATTTTCTTCCAAAATTAGATGCAAGTAGAACTGCCTCAGGGGCTTCACATGTGACCTAAATATGCTGGTGCTCTTCATGGCGCTATCACTTGTGGATCGCTGAGAGGAAAATATATTTTGATAAAGAATGGCTGACCAAATTAATAGCTTTTCCTCCAGTGCCTAACAAAAGAGTGGTAAGTTAGAAGAGGGAAGGGAGAAGCTTCCAGCCATTTCTGTTTATCTCACTGAATTACAGTCATGCAGAGAAGCCTCAAATAATTGTTTTCAGTAATATCAGCTCACAGTAGCAGAACCTGATGGTGGTACTTCATTTTAAAGGCAAATTAACAACCCAAAACCTTCCAGTCACTAAAGACCCAGGCAAGAGCACCCTCATGGAACACTGCCAGCTGCCCAGAGCAGTGTCCCACAGCAGGCCTGCACGGGAAGCCACAAAGTGAGCAACACTATTTTCAACTAAGGAAATTCTGCTATATAAAATTATTAATAAGTGCACACACAGAAGGTATCAATACTTCACCTCTTAAGACTCCTTTGTATGTTTTCCCCATTTTCAAAGGCACAGAAGAAGGCAATAGCCTATCTATTTCCAGTTTACTGACACACTGACCCTACAAAAGCAGCATTTTGACCATATAAAAGCAGGTGATAGTTGCAAGAGCATAACTGAGCTGTGGCAATACAACAAAACTCTAATTACATGTGTTCCACTCAAGTTTAAAGTCTGGAAAACTGTCCTGGCATTCTTATTTTCACTGTAAGAATTATCACTGCTTCTAGAAAGATTACTCCAAAATGGTTTGGGATCAATCAATACTTCCTGTACTTATCTGTTTTCATTTTCATTGGAACAGGGTAACTGTTGCCTCTGTTCACATTCACAACCTAAACATCAACCTAAGCCAAGGCTTTTTACTCCTTTCAATTATTTCTTTGAAAGTGCAAACCTCAGTTTTAATGTGATTTCTGAACACTAACTTGTTCTGCTAAGCTTTTCACTCCATACCAAAAATACTGTAGACACAGTTATGGTGCTGCATACCACAGAGCATTGAAAACAGGGGAAAAGGCCTGAAAAATACCCTTAAGGAAGTTATTAAAACATTTTATATAATGAAATTATTGTGGAAGCACAATGTTTCCTACAGATGAAAGGACAAACTGGAGCCTTAACTCAGTACCATCAGTAATTGATGTTTTTGCTGCAAGAGGCACACACAGAGCAGATTTAATTGCACACACACTTTAACAGCAGCTAAAACAAAGGCAGCCTAATTCTACAGCACTTAATGTGAGACAATACATCAGTTTAGGTGAAGACAAAATCCCAAAGAAGGGATCCATTTTTCAAATCATATTAAGACTGATAAGACACAATAAGAGAAGATTATCATTTGTCAGATTATCTTTTTAAAGTGCTTTACAGTAAAGCAATCAGTAATAATCCACCTCCCATTTAAGTGGTATTATTTCCTACAACAACTTCAAAGAAACTGAACTGCACTGATATGAACAAGCTGGTTTTACTAACAGATCTCGAAACCACACTGAACAAATCTCATTCCCACAGACTGCTTGTGTGGACACAGCAGAAAACCCACTCCATGGGTACCATAAAAAATCCATCACAAAATAATTCTGATACTCTGACAGTGATTTTATTGCTGGCCTGCAGATAGCACATGTTCAAAGTATGGATCTTGAACAGCAAAGGTTTAAAGTCCTTTTAAGCAGCTGATTTTACCCTTCATGGTAGCACAGCACTCAGATCAATCAGGGCCTTGAGTTGCCTGTACATAAAGTCCTACAAAGAGACCAATCCTCTTCCAGAGTTCCTGTTGTTCTTCTGAGCCACTCGATCACTCTCCACACTCTGCTGGCATAAGCACATGCAGAGCTCTGAGAATCACGTCAGGCTTCAATTCAGCCAAAAAAATAATCCAGTGAAAAAACACAATTTTACCAATTTTTCAGCTGGATCAGCTTCCCCAACAAGTTCACTGAGCACCTAGGTGAACACTTGTGCCAGCAGAGTGGGAAGGAGTGCCTCTTTAAGCAGAAATGCTGCCAAACACGTAGCTGTGGCCTAAATAGGCAAGTCAAGGAGAACAGAAAGAAGGGGGGGAAAAAAAAGCAGACAGTACAGCTTGGAACACCCAGCTCTTAACTCTTCCTTCAGCTCTGCTTCCACTGGGAGTTTTAGTCTTCATTTTAAATCTTCCAAAATACATTTCATGAAGCCATAGCTACCACAGAACCCCATTCCTAGGGTAGAAATAGCCAAACCAGAAGCATTTAGGTAGCACCATTAAAATTAAAAGCTAAGAAGTTTCACAAAGCTGATCCAGAGTTTTAATCCACCGGGATTGCTGCTGATAGCCCAGCTTGCATTCCTGTGTGCCATGGAGTCTGATGGCCTGACCACTCTAGCACTGCATTTCCAACACCAAAGCCTTTTTACAACTGATTTTTAATTTAAGACAGAGATTCCAAGAACAGCAAAGCCTCCTAGAAGGGACAGAACAATCCCTGCCTGACAAGCTGAAGTGCCCCAGCTTCCAAAACCATGCAAGAAAGAGGACTGAATTACTTCTGGGGAGCTGAACAGCCACTGCCTGTTTATCTGTCTGCTAAATGCTCTTTGTTTTGGGGGACTGCATGCTTTAAATGCACACTCTAGTCCATCCAGAGCAGCAGTTCCTAGTACACAGTAGCCTATTTCTCTAGCTAGTCAGTCATTCTCTGAACAGCTGAAGAGCTCAACTACAGAAGCAGACTCAAGAATACAGAACAGGACTATAATCTTTGGTCTTTTTTTCCCCATCTGTGGCATATTTCAAACTACCTCTTAAAAACAAACCTACTACTAGGCCTTGCTCCTTGTAAATGATGTTACCTCATGAGCATAGAGAACATAACCACAGCTCTCAAAAGTCCAAATTAGCTTCCCTCCCACAACTGCATCCTAATCTTTCCTCAGCAATATTATTGCAACCTCACTGTCACTCTTTTTCTCTGAGAGTTTTTCTCCCCTCCCATTCCATCAATCCTCATTAAAAAAAGAGCCCAGATTGTAATAAACTGCTTTTTTATGGCTGTCCTTACTCCTGCCTTCACTCTTTACTCAGAAATAACACTTTTCACGCATTCAAGACAAACTACCATTGCTGAAGCAACATCAGTCCTCATTGCTGCTCTGCAATTCTGAAATCTGTCAAAAATAAGTATCAAACTACACTTGACAGACATAACACACCTAGAACCAAACACAGAAAGCATTCCTGAACAATGGAAACATCCAATTTTGTTTCAGTCTTTTACCACACACAAGCTGGGGACAGAATTTTATCTGTTCATCATTTTCAGTCAAAAACAGACACAGCCATGTTTGGCTCTAAGAGGAGACATGAAGCAAATCACAGATAACTCACAAGGCATCACAGAACAGTTAAGCATTAAAATAAAGTCAATAATTAGCACTCACAGCAGATATTCAGCTGCTTTTTTCAGGCGCTTCTTTCACTTTGGGCATGAAACAGTTAAACAACTTGTCCAAGATGAGCAGTAATCACTCAGGGTTAAAGCTTAGGACTTAAGTTCCCCGCTCCCAGCCTTGGACCTGGACTATCAGACTTTTACATATCTTTCAATTACACGTGAAAGAACCTTGAGATAGAGCAGCTTGACTCTTCTCCTTCTGCTGAGCAATTAAAACAAATTTGACTTAATTTGTTCTGAAGTACAAATTCACTCCATTAAGCAAGTGTAGTTTTCAGAGGCAGCTTAAACTCACAATTCATAGTTGCTCCCAACTGCAGTTGCTACTATGCCACATTTTGAAGAAGGAAACTTCCACTAAGAAAACACTGGAGTATTTCTGGACAATTAAGTCTCACTTGCACTGAAACTGTATGGCACAAAAGAAAGAAATCTGTGCATTACAGACACTTTTGATAACCTGATCACTGAACTTACCACAAACAAGAACTCTGTGTTCTCCACCCCAGAAGTCCTGCCTAACCCTCCCTCTCCAGAGCACACAGAACAAGTTGAACACAATTATTTTGTAGGACAGGGCTCCAGCAAGACAAACATGAAACCAAGAAGGGAGGAAAACTATTTCAGAAACAGAGGAAGCACAAATTACAACAACCTTTGCCCTCATACAATGGACTGCTAAATCACTAGAAGGCAAACTTCTGCCATCAGTTAAAATTAAGGACCTGAGTTATAATGAAGCTGACACTGAGATTTCAAATCATAACCCGATTTCTGTGCTTAACTGTGATCTGGCATGGCCAGGGCACAGTTTATAAGCAAGGATAAATTCCACACATACCAAGGGAAGAGAGGCTACTTCTGCTCCTCACATTCACATTCTCAGTAGAAAAGCTCTGCCACAGCAGTGACTCAGGCAGGCCCCAGATACAACTCCAGTGCCATCTTTCCCCAAGCTTTAGTGACAATTTCCCATGTCACATCCATCCATCACACAGGGCTTGGAAAGCCAGAAAATCTGTGTGTCGGAGTTCACCTTTCAGCCACCAAATACCAACTTTGTAACAACCAGCCAGCCTAGCCCAAGTAGCCAAAGAATTATAGGTTACACGTGATGGGAAGGCTGGAGGTCAGGTCTGACTTTAAAGCTACATAATAGCATTCTTGATTGGCTTGTAAAAGTTCCTACAACTGTTACTGTATTAAAAGTGTTACTGTCCAAAATGTTATTCTCCATTGGCCTGTTTTATAGACAACACCGCAGGGAAACCACTGGGTTTGTATCCCACTGATTAATGCAATTAAATGATGCAGTTTTCCTGGTTACCACTGCTTTAACTTAGTCTAAGATAGCTTTCCAATGTGAATATTGCAACACTGAGTTACCCACAGGAGGAAAACAGAAAGTGAAACTCCCGTTTTTCCAGGTTTCTTTTCTTCACTTTTAGTGAAGTTTCAGCATCCCACAACAAACTGGTATTTAGAATTTGAGCTCTGCAGCCATTCAAAAATCAGATCTCCACTGCCTTGTGCTCCTGTACACTAATTGGTAGTGCGCTCACCACAGGCATGACTGGAGTCCAGACCTGTTCTCTGGCAGACCACAGTGGTTAAAGAGTCATTGAAGCTTCAGACAGTAAGATTTCCTTGAGCTTTCACCATGGGCCTGCCCCAGGAAAGCAGCTGGAAAGGCAGGGAATAAAAAAGGTCCTCAGACTGCACTTGGGCCCACTGTCAATTTGTTGTTGGGTATTCCAAAAGACCAGAAGCTACTGCTCCAGTTGGTGCAAGAACCACACAAGGCTCCATGTCATTAAAGTGAACCTTAAAGCCAGAAATACTGCTAAGAAATGGAAAAATGCAACCACCTTGATACACAACCCTTCCAAGAGTGTCACAGCGAGACATGATGCACAACAAGAAATCAATATATCCAACTGCTTTCACCAACTTCCAGTGTGGAGTGTGGGAGACAAATCCATGGGAAGAGGAGAGAATTTCAGCACAACAACCTAATTACAACCAAGTGTACCATCAGTAACACTTAGGACCTCTCTCTAGGCAGTTCAGTTTCACAACACCTTGCAGTATATTACACTTTGTATCTCAAGACTCATCCTAAGTCAGGTATAGCTAACAATGAAACAAAATTCCTCTTCCCACTTTGGGTCACAGAGGCTACACTGTCCATAAAACAAAACTTTGACATTCTTGCAATGTTTTGGGAACCCACCTGCCTGGCTAGCTGAAAGGGAAGCCAGTTAATTCCCTCAAAGGCTTCTCTGACCTCCACCCCAGGATTCCAGCAGGGCTTGATGCACTTCCCAGCCTGGCAGGAGGCACAAGGCTGGCAAGGCACCTTTTGTAACACCAAGTGCAACACTTAAAACAGCTCAGTCTGTCCTTCCTTCCTATTTCCTCACTTCCACACTTCCAGATCCCTCTAAAGGCTACTTTTCTATACCTACATATAAGTCCATTGCTACTACAAGCATATCAACATGTCTATTTCAATGAAGAATTATTTGCAAACACAACTTCACCACAACTTCTTCAATACTTGTACTTAATTAAGGATTTAGTTTAATAGTAAATAAAACAAAGGTTACAAAATTTTATATCTGTCAGGGAAAAAGTTATACCACATTTAACAGCACTTTAGAGATCAAGCTTTAAAACCTACTTCTTGAAGAATTTAAAATTAAACTTGAATTTGTTACAGCTTTCTCATTGCCAAATAACATATTTGAACTTGCAAACAGCAGAAGCCTTACACAGTGCATTGTTTACCACATGCTGCAGCTAATAAATAAAAACAACTCAGTTATGTTTGCACTGATCTTTTCTTTTGGCCTTTGGAAGCTAATCTGAACCACATGTCAAGCAGGGAAATAATGGAAACTGTAGTTACTGCTTTTCTAAATATAACATTAATCTCACTTGTAAGTCAGAGCATTCAAGATATGCAAAAAAAGAAAAAACTCCATGAATTACATAAGTGACATGGCCAACTGCTGGCAAAAGGAAACTTTTAACTCATGATTTTAAAGACTGTTTTGTGCAAACAGGACTTTATGGCCAAGGAAATTCAGAAGTCAGGGGACTTTTCCTCAAGAACAATCACAGAAGAGATTCTGCTCTCCAGCACAGAGAAAAGCACCATTCCTCCAACGATCCCAAATCCAAGGAAAAAAAAAAACAGTACAGTTTTTGCAGTGACAATCAGAGGCAGCCATCTTAGTGCAACATGCCACTTGTCACTGCCAGCTTGGAAAAGTTTTAGACAATTTCCAGTATGATTTCAAACCCAAACCCGCTCTTTATATACTAAGTAGGCATGCACAAATATTCAGATTTCTTCCTCCTCTTCTTAATAGGAGCTGGAAAGATTGGGACAATTACTTTATCTAGTACTTGGATCTTCAAAGAGTACAAACATTAATTAATTCTCACAATATCTCCTTGTGGAACACAAGTATCACATTCCTTATTTTGCAGATTAAGAAAAAATACAAATCAAAAGCTGAGTGGCAGAAAAATCTTAATCTTAGAAAACAATTCCAGCAAAAACAGTTAGTAAGCCTGAAGTTTTTTATGAGAGTGCTGAATGGTACTTTTAAATCACAGTTTAAACCTGAATCTGGATATGGGAATGCACATGAAATGTCCATTTGCTTTGCTCAACTTGCACACAGCAGCACTGGGGTATTTCACTGATTGCATCCACATCTCCCTGCCTAAGGAATGGTTAAAAAGTCAGAAAACGTTAAAAAATATAGCTCTTACCTTCTGCTACATCATCATCTACAGCGCCTTTCACCTGAGAAAAACACCACTGAATATCATTTCCTCCACCAGCTCCTAAAAAAATGAAAACAATTCAATAAAAACGAGCCCCCCCAGAGCAGCAGTGCAAGCACACAATGGTTCCAGATTGCACATTTCAGAGCCTGTGCACGCCCACTTCCTCAGCAGTGCTGAGGCACAATCACACACCACCCTCCCCACCTTTTTCCTTTGGATATTGTTTTTGTCAGCCTTCAATGCAGCGTTTGTCAAAAACAGGGAAGCACAAGCAGTGTAAAAGCTTCTCTCACCCAAAGCTCACTGGACTAGGCACCATGAACTACAAATTTAAAATTCAAGTGCACGAACGGCCGTGTTTCACACGAAGCTTTTTCCTGCTCGAGCAGTCAGAACCCTCTCAACACACAAACAAACTATCAGAGCTGTGCATTTTTAGAAAATTTCAATTTCCTATCCAATACAAACCAAGCACACAATTAATTTCCTCCTTTCACAAACCCACTGCACCGACCCTACACGGTTAAGGCTAAAGAAAAAGAATTTTACCACAATTTTAGAGTCCCTTCGCACAAATAATGAAAGCGATTATCAGCCTGAAGAAAAAAAAAAAGCAGCAAATCTAAGCAGAAAAGCAAACAAGCAATCAGAGGGGAACAAGTTCTACTACCATAGAAAACAGATCGGAGAGAAAACTTCAGGAACATTACTGCCTCGGCGGAAGGCAGTGATTCATTTGAACCCTGCCACCAAAACACACACCAAAAATCACCACCCATTTCTTTTGCATTTCATTCTGAGCAAATCACTGCAGGGCTGAGGACATACAGGAAGAGACAGAAATGGGCTTGCCTCTGTTGGTCGGGGTTTTTTTTTTTTTTTTCCTCTCTCTCTCTTTTTTTTTTTCTTCCCCAAAAGCCACTGTCAAAATGGAACTTTTCCTCCACACAACTCAAACCGGCTGAGCAACAGATGGCATTTACACATTAATCCCGAGCTCTGGTAGGGCTTTGGGGATAACAAAGAATACAGAAGAGACTCTTCCCAAGTTGGGGGGGGAACTCAAAGAGAAGGAAGTCAGAAGCCTGAAAATAATCTTTCCAGAAAAGACGAAGCACCTCAGAATGAGAAGTTCTGGAATACAGTACAGTTCACATTTTTTTGCTTGCTTTAGAATCTTCCCTGAAGGATTACAGACATCCAAGCTGTAGAACCTGAGAAGGTGAAGGCAAGCAACAGCACCCATTTATGCAGGAGATGGCAAAATGCTTCGCCCCCTACCATTTCCCAAAAATCTTAGAACCCATTTTCTGTCCTCTCTTCATTTGTCATTTAGCAGGCAGCACCGTGGAAGCACTTGATAGGGACAACTTGGAGAGAATCACTGCTCCTGCTACTTCGAGCTAAAATCCTTTTTCATACAACTTACTTGAACCAATCGGCACTTTTTTCCCCCCACGACTAAAATGGCAAGAGGAGGGTGGAGCATGTGCATATGGTGTAGGGGGGAAAGGCAAAGCACAAGCCTCACAAAGCCTCCCATGCTTTGCTCCTCCACATGCAAAGCACTGAAAAGACAATTCATGTGCAGAGGAGGGGGGGGATGAATAAATTTCCAAATGAAGAAATCGCAAGGAAAAGTAAGAGGGAAGAGATCCCTTCTGCACACACACTCCCAGCCAACCAAGAGCACTTCGGGATGCGAAATGGGGAGCAAGCAGTGGAAGGAATGGGAAAGAAAACACAGCGAGACCTGTGCTGTTTAATTACACCCTGTGCCAAATTTTACTGGCATTTGCAGATGCTCAGAGGCTGCTCCCTACCGAAGGGTGCGACTGCACTCTGGACACCGCCTGCACCTGGAACCTCTCCGTGCACGGCAGGGCTTCTGAGAAATAACCACAACCACCGACCCCAAAGCCTCAAGGGGGAAACTCTTTACCAGAGCGTGTAGTGACACGACATGGGGGAATGGGTTCAAACTGAAAGACTAGGTTGAGCTGGGATATTGGGAAGGAATTCTTCCCTGTGAGGGTTGGGAGGCCTTGGCACAGGTTGCCCAGAGCAGCGTTGACTGCCCCTGGATTCCTGCAAGTGTCCAAGGCCAGGTCGGACACGGCTTGGAGCAACCTGGGATAGCAGAAGGTGTTCCTGCCCATCGCAGGGAGTGGAAATGGATAGGTTTTAAGGTCCCTTCCCACCCAAAGCATTCCACGATTCTACGAAAAGGCAACAGACCCACCCTGCCTGCAAGCTCCTCAACTCCAAAACACACCACTTCCCCCTCCACCTTGCTTCTTCCATGGCTTTTTTTTTTTTCCCCCGAGAAGGGAGGGAAGGAGGGGTGGGTGGGAGCAAAGCACGAATTCCCACAAGGGAGGATAAAAAAAACCAGCCCACAACCGGCAAGACGCAAGCGAGGCGGCATA
>VYXG01008160.1:876082-904722 GCA_013397235.1 Lanius ludovicianus
CCCGTGCTCCCCTGCAGGCAGAGCTTCCTTCCTTGGCCCCTCTCCCCGCAGGCTCGCCCTCCATGGAACTGAATATTCTGAGTTGGAAGGGACCCCCCAGGATCCTCGATCCACCTCCTGGCCCTACACAGACACCCCAAAAACCCACCCTACGCCTGGCAGCGCTGTCCGAACGCTCCTGGAGCTCTGGCAGCCTTAGGGCCGTGCCCATTCCCTGGGCAGTGCCCAACACCCTCTGGGGGAAGATCATTTCCCTCATAATCCCTTCATGTTTCAGAGCATCTCCCCCTCACTTGTCCTTTGGTTTGGGGCTTTTCTCCCCCGCTTCCCTTTGCTCCCTTCTGCCATTTCCCCGTGCAGCAGCCACACATAACCTGTTTGCTTGCGCATTTTCCACCCCCTTGGATGCTTTCCACAACGTCCAGGGCTCCGTCTCTGATTTCACTCCGTTCTCATTGCTATTCCCTGCATACACCAGCCATGCTCCTGAGCCATTTTTAGCCTCCATCCACCTTTCACACTGACAGCCAGCAAGATCCACAAAGAAAGGCTTCCAGCCGAGCCCAGCTTGGCTCAGCTCCCGCTGGCTCGGGGAGGATGGAGACTCCTTTTCAGCTCGCTGGGTCCCAGTTACAGTCTCAGCTGTAGTTACCTACAGGACTTGGATAATTGATTCAGTACAATCTATTTAAGATCTTGTGAAAGTCATCAGTTTCCCTTCACAGATGTTTGTGCAAACATTTTCTTCTCGGGCTGGGTAGATCTTGCTAATCCAGATTTCTCTCTGAGATTCATGAGCTCATCCTGCAAACCCAGCACTGCCACAAACTCAAAGTGTGACTTGGAGCAAGTCTCCAAAACCATCCCATACACTGAGTTTTGCATTTCCAGCTCTAAACACCGAAGAGGCTGCTTTTAGAAATGAAAAGACCATTGAATTGCTGGTCAAGTCCAGCACAAAACAAAGCTGTGGGAACCGAATACCACTAACGAACACAAACTCACAGCCAGGCTCCCACCAGAAACCCACAACTGGCCCAAATTACAGGTTATTTCGAAATTCAGATTTGTCTTTAAATTCCTGATAAAAAAAATTGCACAGGCAAATAAATCAGTCTTGGAAAGAACAATAACATTTAAAAGAACACTCAACATATATGGGATGCTCTAAAGAATTGAAACTCACCCAAGTTTGGAAATCTCTGGAACCAAGTGTTTTGTTTAAGCCATTTTGAGAGCAACCCAGAAACCTAAAAACAAAAACCACTGCAAGTTTGGAAACAGTCACAACAAACTCCTTGATCCCAAACAGCCCGGTCCACATTTTCCAGAGCTCAAGAGCAAATTCAATTCTACAATTTTGTGGCCACGTTTACTTGATACCATATTCAGCATAAAAGTTGGCATTCCTCTCTTTTCAGAATTCCTTAAACATACTTTTTCAACCTAAGCAGAATTGTCCTGCAACTGTTTAGCAGGAAAATTTGCAAATCTAGTCCAATTCATCCATTGCCTTCTGTATAATTACTGCAGAATTTGTCCTCATAGCAGAATAAGCATTGGTTCAGGAAATTTGTTGCTAAAAAAATTTAAATAAGGCAAAGAGACCTGCAATTAGCTCTGTAATATAAATTAATGAAGCCTTAGTACGTACCTTATAATTAAAATAAAATCCCTCTTAGAAAAGATTTGATATCATGATGCCAGGAAGATGGATCATAACTCCAGCATTTCAGTTTTTTGTTGTGAACTGAGCCACAGAAAATAGTGGAGCCTAATAAATAAATAACATTAAATCACAGCCAGGGTAATTAGTGAGACATCTTGGGAACCACAACCTTTGCCTGGGTGTTCACTTGTTTGGTAATTCAGAGTGTTCACACTATGAATGGCTGGTGCAAATTAGGCAGTGTGTTCCATAGCCCTTATTCAGAGTTTGTGAGCACATACTTGGATTTCAGTGGAGCTTGAGCATTTGTTGAGGTGCTCTGGGGAGATTGTAATGGTATTATGTCGAATTTATACACAGCCACCAACAGCACAAAGCTTTAATGAGCATTTATCTACTCCCATCATGCTTTAATGACTAATTCTTACTCTACTGACAAACTCCTTCAGCTGAGACTGAAGAACACCTCTGGGAAGTGAGACTTACAGGAACAAGGACTCACAAAACAGCATTTCTGGATCTATTTGTTGTGATATTTGTCAGAGAACTACAGAAAGAGTGGTCAGTTCACAGCAACCTAGATCAGGAACAGTGGAAGTTAGAACAACCTAAAAATCAAAGTGTAACAGATGACCAGAAACCAATAAAAATACATATATTAATGTCAAATGACTGATCAAACAACTGAGGCTCCAAAGAAGAGCACTATCAGCAGCTCATTTTGTATCTGCTTTAGTTTCCCAGTAATTTGACCTGTTAGACAAGACTATAATGAATTACAATAATTCAGTTTAGAAATAAAGGGAGCAATTATCAGCAGAATTATCACTGGAATTTAGTAATAGCTGAGCCATCTGAGGCCATGTGCAGGTTAACATCAGGGCAGTGTAATTCCCTCCTCTTCATTCCGTTCAACTTCAAGTGTCTCACTGAGAGGTTTCCATTGTGTTTTTGCAGAGCATTTCAGAGAATAACAGCCTCAACTGCAACAAAATGTTTGCTAATGTTCACCCCCTGTTTCCCCACTCTTAATTTCACATAAACAGCCATTATCAAACCAGTGCTGAGTCACATATTGGTGCTGCTGCAGGAAAGCTGAACAAAAGGTCAGGCAGACCCTGGTTCTGCAACAATCTCAGGGAAAATTACCTGCAGGACAAGTCCCAACCCATCCACCCTCTTCACCTCTTCACCAACCTGGCTCAGGCAGTTGGGTCCCTACTGCTGATGGTGGTGCCAGCTGCCAGCCCAGGGCCTCTCCTGTGGGCACACAGAGTTTCATTTGCTTTTTCTGGCTTTACTTGACCCGAATTCACCTTAACCCTGCTTCATCTGCAATGCTCAACTACCAGTGGCCAGAATTTTTCAGCTAAAACCAAGGTGTACATAAAGGTTGAAGCATTTCCAGTTCCTGCCACACTGTGTCATAAGCCTAACCACTATTGAAGATATTTATTATGCTCTATATTACTGAGGCACTTCCAAAATCACTGAGTTTTATTTTTGGAAAGGGAAATATTGAAATTAAAGTTTGTTACATGGCTGAGCTTCTGTAATGTTGGGGAAATCATGGAATGTTTTGGGGCAGAAGGCACCTTGAAGACCATCTACTTTCATTCCCCAAGTATAAAATAGCATCTGATCAGTCACTGGGCAGTTTAGTTTAAGTCTTATCAATAATAAAAAGCAGAAGAAGATAATATATATCTTTCAGTTCACTTTACAGCTGCCAGGAATTTTTTAGGGACCAAATTCCCAGAAAAACCCAACCTAACAACCATCCAATGGCTCTGGAATTGAGTGCCCCAAACTATTCCTCATTGAGCAAACTTCTGCCACAGAAACTCACTAATTTTGGTAACAAGCACTTAGTGTCATCCCAAAACTGTAAGGTTCATTGGATTAAAGCCCTGCTATTACAAGAGGAACACTCAGTGGGTTTTTTTCCCATAAAGTATTAAGACTTTTATTCTTAACTTGAGCCTGATACAAGCGAAGAGAAGAGCTAATTAGGCTTGGAAAAAAAAAAGTCACATGCTCATTAAAGAAGTAGTTTGCAAGACAGGTTTAAAACCAGTTTCAAATTTGATCTCTTTAGAGCAGGGCTAAGACACTGTTACTGAAACTACAATTTCCAAGACATTATTTTAATTGATTATTTAAGCACATTTTGTGGAGGATTCATGTACCTGAATTTTATTTTAAAGCAAGTTTAGGCTTGTGATACAGTGTGGCAGGAACCGGAAATGCTTAAACCTTTCTTTATGCCTTGGTTTCAGCTGAAAAATACAGGGAAAGATAAAGGGAAAACAAAGCTTCTGGAAAAGAAGGGAAAAGATCTTAGAGGTAGTCAGGAAGCACCTGTCTGGAGGAAAGAAAAGAAGCATTTTTCAACTTGGAGAGCTGGTTTGTGAGGGCAGGAGTGTCCCAGTATTTTGGGATTAAAAACTAAGACAAGAGGGGTAAATGGAGAATTATAGAAACATTTCATTCTTATTATTTCTATGTCTTTCACTATATTATGTTTTTGTTGGTGGTGGGGTTTTTTTTAACAAACTGTGGCTAGTTCTATGGAAGGATGAGCCCAAGACTGTTATGGGGTGTTAATAATCCTGTTGAAACTAAGACTGGAGCCATAGGAGAAGATAAGAAGTTCACAAGGCAGAGGTTTAACCCTCCCTGAAAAGAAGTAGCTACAATTAAATGTTTGGTTCAGGATAACCTGGCACTTTGAGTCTTCCAACTCAGGATAATTCAGACATAACTTAAAACTCAGAAAGCTACAAACAGTAGGAAAGCACCAAAGAAACAAAATGAGAACAGTCATCCCAAACTATGCACCATGAAGACAATGCAAGGCCCTCACAAAGTGGTTTTATTCTTACAAAAGCGATTAAACACTGAACTGCATTGCAGAAAATACCTGCAGCACATCCACTGTGAGGCAATTTTAAGAGCAGATTCCCCTCCTGGGACCAGGCTAAGTAGAGCTGCTCCCTGCCTAAGGGTAAGGGATGCTTTAGTCCTTTCCAGCCCCAATTTCACCACCCTCCAGAGAAACAGATTCTTCAGGTGGAAACACAGGTTCTTTGTACCAGTGACAAAATCAAGTTCCACCAAAACCATACTCAGAGAATACTTTTAAAGCTGTTAAATTCTCCTTTACCTATTCAGTCTTTAAGAAGGGGAGAATTAACAATTCTTGACTCTTTGAGTATGTTTAGATCAATGAAAGGAACATAACAGAAATACCACCAGTGAGAACAAAAAATTACCTTGGGGGGAACCATATTTTGAGGGTATTTTTAAAGTGTTTCAAACCAAAATTCAAGTATTTGCAGCCAAAACATTTGTTCTGAAATGATTTTTGCTTGCTTTGCTTTGTCCCAGAGTTCCTCTGGTACCAGGTTTGCAAGGACCCGAAGGTAATGCCAGGAATGAACTGAGAAGGGAAGGAAGGGAGGCTGAAATAGCAGAATGAATTGTTCCATTCACATGGCTGTTCTGCTTGGGAATAAGTTCACATTGTAAACAGGAGAGAGGTGTGGCTTGCAGATCGGACAGGAAATCCTTAGTTCTAATTCTTGCTGTGTTGTTGATTCCCTTGGAGACCTTGAGCAAATGCATTCTGTCCCTGGATTTTTAATTGGAGATAAGGTGGGAATGATAGCCCTCAACTAGCTCAGAGGAGCAGCCTTTCACTTAAACATTCATAACGTGTTTAAACAGCTCCTGGCTCTCAGGTTTGAATCAACTCCTCTCCTGCTCTGAGGGCAACTCCTCACCCTGGTCTGAGGACCGGGGACCTTTGGGGCTGGAGTCACGAGAGCACACACTGGGCTGTGTTTCTCTCACTCACTCGTTCCAGTGCAGAGCAGATGCTTCACCAGGGATAGAAGGAAATGTGACCTCCTGTTGTCTGGTGTGATTTGCTCTGCCATCCTTAGGGCACTCTGGGCCGAGTGTAACCCCATTTCTTACCTTTTCCCCTTGGACTGCACACCTGTGAGTGAGGCTGTGTTAGGAGGAGACCCCTCTGAGGAATGTGCCTTAGAGGAGGGCTCTGTGTCAGACCCTCCTTAGAAGCCTTGGCTCTGGCTGTTGAGCTGTGTGGCAGTGCCCTGTCCCCTGGGCCCCCACAGCTCTGTGTCAGACCCTCCTTAGAAGCCTTGGCTCTGGCTGTTGAGCTGTGTGGCAGTGCCCTGTCCCCTGGGCCCCCACAGCCCAGAGGCAGCTGCCATGTCTGATGGGAAAGGTCCTGGAGCCAGCAGGAGATGGTACTGGGGATCCTGCAGGAGCACAGAGCCTGAAGGCATGACAGCCCTGCAGGGTGCCAGGGCAAAGATTCTGAATTCTTTTAGTGTGGATTCTGTGTGTTAAGGTAAATGATGGTGCAAGTGATGAACCAGACTTCCAGGCCTGTCATCCTGCTTTAATCAGGGAGAACTGCAGTGACAGGGGGTGCTAACAGCAGCATGAAAAGGCTGAAGTTCACACTCCTGGAAATTGTGTCTGCACCTCAAGTTCCTCACTTTTCTTTCTCTCTCACTGCTTACAGACACAGTTTCAGAACTACTGAGCACACACAGCTCGTGCTAGTCCAGAGGAATGATGGAAATGTCTCTAGAACTGAGTGACAATTTTCTTCTATCACATAATTAGAGGAGGAAAACTGACTAAAGAGTTGTCTGTTACTTACCAAACCCTGTTGGCTTTTCACTTGACTGCAAACATTTTTAATTGTCAAAACTGCTGAACTGTTGCTGAAATTTAGACAATTTTCTCAGTGTTTGTTTGTAACTACTGGTATTTCAAAACCCTCTTCATCCTTGCCCTGAAAAGCTTTGTAAACTAGGCTAAATCTGAAAGACAACTTTGAGAGCCTAAAGAAACTTGGTTTCCACAGAATCACAGAATAATGAGGTTGGAAGAGACCTCCAAGATCATCGAGTCCAACCTATGCCCTAACACCTCAACCAGACTGTGGCACCACATCCAGAGATGGTCATTCTACCCCCTCCTTGGGCAGACCATTCCAGTACTTTATTATTCTTTCACTGAAAAACTTTTTCCTAATATCCAACCTATAGTTTCCTTGACACAGCTTGAGACAGAGTCCTCTTGTTCTGTCATTTGCTGCCTGGTGGAAGAGACCAACCCCCACCTGTCTACAAGCTGCTTTCAGGGAGTTGTAGAGAGCAATAAGGTCACCTCTAAGTCTCCTTTTCTCCAGGCTAAACAACCCCAGTTCCCTCAATTGTTCCTCATAGGACTTGTGTTCCAAGCCCCTCACCAGCCTTGTTGCCTTCATTTTGATTTGCATATCATTTGTCCTGAGCCTGATATGATACCCTGAATTTAGCCATGAAGTTTTACATGTGTAGAACTCTATTCTCTTTTATTGCTGAGCTACAAGAATTGCAGAATCAGAGATTCATAGAATAGTCTGGGTTGGAAGATCATCCAGTGCCACCCCCTGCTATGGACAGGGAAAACTTCTACTATGCCAGGCTGCTCCAAGCCCTGTCCAACCTGCCCTTGGAGGGTTGGGTTCCAGGACCGGGACAGACTCAGCTGCTCTGGGCAACATTCACCAGGTCCTCATCACCTTCACAGGAACAGTTTCTTCTCAGTATCCCATCTAACCCTGCCCTCTGGCCATGGGAAGCCATTCCCCCTTCTCCTGTGACTCCAGGCCTTTGTAAATAGTCTCTCTCCATCTTTTCTGTTGGCTTGTCAGGTACTGGAAGGTGCAATTAGACCACCCTGAAGCTTCTCTTCTCCAGGCTGGACAATCCCAGCTCTCCCAGCCTTTCCTCCCAGCAGAGCTGCTCCATCCCTCTGATCATCCTGGAGCCTCCGCTGGCCTCTCTCCAACACCTCCATGTCCTTCCTGTGCTGGGACCTCAGGGCTGGAGGCAGCTCTGCAGGTGGGGGGGTTCATGAGAGCAGAGAATCCACCCAACAACAGCATCTTCCAATGTTTGCAAGATCTGCTCTTCCCATGCTTTTCCATTCCTTCTTATGTATTTTCCATATATTCCCCTCCTTCACTTTCTCCCCTTCCCCTTCAAAACCCAAACCTTTGATCCTCAGAGAAACAAAACCAGGACACAAGTTCCAGCAAGCCCAGATTTTTGCTTGGCATTTTGACTGCCCTGTGCAAGTTCCTCTGCAGGGAAGGGCCAGTACATGCAGAGGGCCAAGGAACTCCCATGTGGTTTTCAAGATCAGAACTCTGATCACCAAATGATGTGCTCGTGCTTCAGACGATGTCATTCACAACTTGGCAGATGAGGAGCTAATATAAGACACCAATGAAAGACACAGCTCTTTGTAATTAAGCCTGGGAATTTATCACAATGTTACTGCCACAACCAGTGCTGCCATGCAGGAGGAAAAGGTGTCCCTTTCTTCGGGGAGATCTGCAGTGCATCCATGGTCTGCAGCAGAAGATGTTGCTCAAAGGAGCTGTGTAGGGAGGACCCCTGAGAAACAGGAAAAGGACAGGTTGTTTAATGTGGTACTTAACTGGCCAAACCTAGAGACTGTTTAAAAATCCCAGGCAAGAGTAAGCCCTGAATTACTCTCCTTATTGACCTTCCCTCCTTTCCCTTTCTGAGCCTTTGTCTTTGCACTTCACTCCCTGGAATAGAATAAATTTGCCTTTGAGGTTCCCTGTGCATACTGGCTTTGACATGATCCTGCTTCTTGCTTTGCCCAGCAACAGAGAGACCTGGGTACTTCTAACCCAGGGGAAAAAGGAAAAAGCTATTTATTTTTTAAACTGAAAGTTACTTTATAAAAGACTCCAAGAGGGATGGAGGGATAGAAAAGTAAAAACTCCATTACTGATGCTTGACTATCAATTCATTCAAACTGTTCTTGGGTGAACATGAGTGTGCAGAATGCCAGAATTAGGTATCCAGGGATCTTTGAAAAGAGCCATCCCTATAAATCAGGCGGAATTTAGGGCGTGGTCACACATGGATGAAGGATCCAGCTGATCACTACACTGCCCTGCAAGAATTAGTCACAGAACATCTGCCTAGCACGCTGCATGCAGAGAGAAATGAGTTCATCTGAGCCACTAGTGCAAGGTTTAATTATTAAAAAGTGGTTCAAGTTGACTCCTTTCACTTTGCTTAACAGCAGATGAGCATTTTCATGGAGCTCCAAGTGTTATTTCCAGCCTTGAGCCAGACCACTGGGTAAAGCTACATTTCTGCAGTGTCATTGTTTTTATTTTATGGTTATTGAGATTAAAAGCAAACTTCTCCTACCCCCATTGCTTCAAGCAACACGAGGCTTACATGGTCATGCTCTCTATCTCTATAGATAAATTCCTGTTTCTCTATTTCCACATAGGAGCTTTTGACTCAATGATCAATTCCAATTAAGTTTTGTAGTAATGGATGTTCCAAGAATATCCAGCTGCTCACAGCTTCAAGAAAATGCAATTGAGTTTTTGCCCACACAGTGAGTTCGGGCCTGTTAAACTCCAGAGAATCCACATGAGAAAAGTAGTGTTAAAATGATTTATCTGTGGAAAAGACCTTAATCAAAGTTGGCATCCTTCTGGACAGCAGAGAATCCAGCTACGAGGAATGTGTGTCTTAGGGACCAGACTTGCTGAGTCCCTCTGCTTCCCAAGCTGCTCATTTCTGCTTTTTGTGTAAACCCCTCTCCTCTTGGTGACATTGAATCCAAGGATGAAGAGCCCTGATAGACAAACCCACAAGGTTAGAATAAGTCAGTTTTCACATTCTGTATTTTATCACAATTGCAAGAAGTGATAAGAAAGGGGGTGGCAAATGAGAGCTACTCTTTGAAAATACAGAGCTGTTCTCCAGAAAAATCTGAGCCATTAAAGAGTGCACATAAATACTCAGTGGCAGAAAATTACTGTCTACTCAAAAAGCAAAAGTATTTCTTGTTTGAGAGAAACAAGACTGGACCAAACTAGGAATATTTCCCAGAATCTGAAAGTTCCCTGGACTCTGCAGGGGCTCTGGGAAACCAAAAAGTTGCTCAGTTGTGTTCCTGGGGGTTACACAAGAAAGACTGCAGGAACAATTCATCAGGCAAAATGTGTAAGTTTAGGGAGCTGCAGGGCTTCAAAGGGAACATTTGGGGCTCAGCAAAACAGTGTTTGATTTCTCAGACTGTGTTTGAGCAGCTCTTGTCAATATTGTGAGCACAATAATAAGTTTAATCAAACACATTGACAGCAGTTATATTGTACCATACCTGGAGACAAAGCTAATTATAACATTTTATTTAAAGAAAGGCTGTGATCTCCATGAAGTGGTCTAAGATAAGAAGGCAAGGTACAGCGTTTTAATTTGATTTTTTCTAGCAAGGGTTTCCCACACACAAGAGGGTCAATATGAATTCTTCTCCTGCTAGATTCTGCCCAAATTCTTGAACTTACTCTGTCACGCTGCAAACCAGTGCCCTGACTAAATTTATTGCTGGCCATCATCAGCAAAAGCTGAGTCTCTTTCTCTGTACTTCATCAAGCAATAACAAAAGGGTTTTGAAAGGCCTTAGTTTTCACTACACCGTAGAAAAAAAAATACATTTCAGAGCTTGGAAAACTTCCCTTCCCAGCATAAAAATAAAATGTAAAACTTACAAAATCCTCTCTGCCTGCTCTTACCCAACGCTACAGAGACAGGCAGATTCTTTAGGGATCCTCAGGAGAACGATGAGACAACAAAGGAGTTGTTGCAATCAAAACTTTGGTTTATTTGAATCCTATAAAAATCAGGTAATTTTGAAAGCCAAGCATCTAATCCCCTCTTCCTAGTAGGTTATTTGAACATATTAATCATAACTTCAGTTTAAAGTACACGTAAAAACTTCTGTCCTCAGGAAGCAGCCACCAGTGCGGGACCATAGCCACGACACCTTGTCTCTGCTCTCCTGCTCAAAGAGAGCCTTTTATCTCTTAAGTCGTACACATATCCACTTTCATGTTCCTGTTTTCTCTTTTTTTGGCCATGTTTTTGCTCAGAGCTCCTTGCATCAGCTGGGACATTGCATAAGGAGGCGATTGTTTGCTTAAAGTACTATATCTCTATTGTCCTCTCAGAACAGTGAGGAGGCAACTGGACTTTGGCTTCTGCCAGAGAAACCAGAGCAGCCACCACAGAGGGCTGCAGAGAAGCTGCAGTGTTCACTTGGCAGCAGCCTGAAATAGATCCTTCCTCTGCCTGCTGCTCTTCCTGCTTTCCCTGTGCAGTGCCAGCAGCAGCAGAGCTGTTGCAAATTGCCTGGGTGTAGCACCAGTTTCATCCAGTGCTGCCAAATGTGCAGCACCCAGAGCCTGCCCACTCCTTCCCTCCGGAGCTGCTGGCCTGGTTGCCATCCTCCCAGCCTCTGCAGAGTGCTCCAGATCAAATGGGGCTCCTCTGTACTGAGCACTTTGCTTTTGCTGTCCTGGGGATGGGTGGTTGATTTACCAGGAGAGCCCTGTGAAATCTGAAATGTGTTAAATTGGGGATTTATGGCCACATTCCTCCAGAACTGAGGGGACATTCCCTTGGGGGGGAGGCTGGGAAAGCAATAAACAAGGGATTGGAAAGCACCATCCACGGGGCCCAACCTGACATCCCCAACTCTGCATGAACCTGGAGGATGTTTATCCAGTGCTACTCCCCGCATTTGGAAATGTGGTTTTGGCCATGAGACAACTCAAACCGAGAGCTCCTTGAGGAGCATTCCAACCCACCTAGGACTTCTGTTGACAGCAGTAATAAACCATCAAACCTTTGTTTTCCCAATCTCTGATGTTTCCAGAGCTCCTAAAGAGGGTACAGCTACACGTGCTGTTAAATATTGTTGTTCCTCATTTTGTTCTCATCCACATCAACAGAATAATCCAGGCAAGTGTTTTCACTTGCATCATGTCAAAGATCACTCCAGAGTTGAATGTGAAGGTAAAAAAAAGTTTATTGGTCTTGGAAACAAGCTTTATTCCCTAGAAATCTACAATCCCAATGATTCTGTCATGGTTTTAAGCTGAAACTGTCCTTTCTGCTTCACAAATTTTAGTTGTATCTGTTGTAGGATCTGCTTCATGTAGCACTGAAATGCAGCCACTTCTGGGGTAGGTTTTGAAATCTGTTTGGTGGAAAAGATCACAGCATGGATCAAAAGGAGACTGATCCTACAGTTTTGCTTTACAAAAATGAAAGGTAAGTTCTTCACTAGAAGATTGACAAGGAACTTCAGTGATCTGGATTTTGTTGTGCCAGCTAAGCAAATAATCTCATTTCTTCTTTCCTTTTTTTTTTTTTCTAAGAGAAGGAAAAAGAATGGCTTCTTTAGCCAGATCCATGCATTTGGACATCTTCCTGCACCTAGCATTCAGGAGCTTGACTTCTACATGAATGACTGGAATTGCTATTTACTAAGAAAGACCTGAAAGTGTTTTGGATCTATGTGTAAAAAAAAATTATGCCTAAAGTTTCATGTGATCTCAGAAAAATTATAAAAGAAAACAAGATGAGAACATCATAAGATGAAGGAGGTCAGGTTTAGATGAAATATTAGGATGAAATTCTTGCCTGTGAGGGTGGGGAGGTTCTGGGATGGAATTCCCAGAGAAGCTGTGGTTCCCCCAGCCCTGGAAGTGTCCAAGACCAGGTTGGGGCTTAGAGCAACCTGGGATAGTGGAAGATATTCCTGCCCACGGCTGGGGTGGCACTGGATGGGCTTTAAGTTCCCTTCCAACCCAAACTATCCCACAATTCTGTGTAAAACTGGGAAAGAGAAAGCAGGGAGCAATGACCCTTGGTGGAACACAGCTAAGAACACAGAAAACAACTCCCTGAAAAAAAATACATAGCTATAAAAACCTCTTTAAAAATACTAAACACGTGGAGGAAAACAAACTCATCGGCCCTTTAAATGTATATCCAAGGCTCTTGTTTTTTCTCTCCCATGTGGGAAGGTGTGGAGTTTCCAGGGCTGTGCCAAGCAGAGGCCGTGCTGCTGGATGGCCCCGGGCTGAGGGGACACTTGCTGGGTTATTTTTGGCCACATGAGTACTTCCCTCAATGCTGCCACTGTTTGCAGCTGTGACAAAGAGAGGCCTCTGTGTCGTGCTGGAGATAAAACTCAAGTGGATGATGGAGGAGGGGAGGAGAAAATGAGGAAGGCATGACCTACACCACGTTTTGCTAACAGCATTAATTCCTTGTTTAATTAAATAGTTCATTAAGTTCAGGCTGCAGAGTAGACAGAACAATTAATTGCAGGCTCGTTGCATTTTTCGATTTGTTTTAAGAAAACAAAAATCGATTCATCATCATCATCATTCCCCTGGATTTTGCTTACCTCCCAGACCCTGATCTGATCGATGTGACTGTAACTGCCCTTTCTAGTAATCGTGGGGCATGGCAGAAGAGATGCCCATGCTTTGGGGAGGTTGTTAAGAAAAGACTGGGAAAATGTACAAAAATAGGAATGGCAGCTTGTTTGGGGTCAGTTTTTAATAGAGGGAATATCAGTGTAATAGTTGAAGAGGGGAGGAGACTATGGAGAAGAGCTTCACTGGAGAAAGATGTTGGAGAGTCATGAAAATGAACAAATATTCAGATTTTACTTAAGTTTTATGAATATCTAAAGAACAAACGCAAACTTTCCCTATTTTTAATAGGAATGAGTGCTGTTTGTTAGAATGCTATAAAGAGGAGAGAAATCTAGAGAAAATACCACTTATTTTCAGACCTTTATAGTAAAACTATTGTCAAAATGAGAATTTATGTGAGATTTTCAGTTAAATTTTTGTTGTGGGTTTGGAGTGTTTTGGGGCTTTTTTGGGGTTTTTTTTTTGGTAGGTATGAGCCTCAAAATACTTCAAATGAAAATTGAAATTGGAACACTTCCCCCCCTTCCTCGCCCCATCTGAAATTTATTTTGGATCCCTTCAAAAAGAAACCCTGGAGAGACTTTGTTGGGTCCCTCCCATTCGTACACTCACAGAGGTTATGTGGCATTTTAGTGTCATCCAGGACACTTCCAAGTTCTTCAGAGCAGCCCAGGCTATTTGTCCTTGCAGGTGAACATCTGGAGTGGGTACAGTGCCAGCTTGGGGGCTTGAGGTGGATTCCACAAATCCTGGATAATTTGTGTTCCAAGTCTCCCTTGTCAGCGTGGCTTGGAAAACAGGGGATGTCTTCAGCCTCCTCTGAAAGGGCTGGTTTATACTTTTGCCTTTTCCCCCTTATTTTGGGGATGAAATCAGCCAGGAGAGGGAAGGAAAAGCATAAGGGGGTGAGGCAGCTGTGGCACAGCAGCAGGGAGATAACAGGCAGCTTCCTCTGGGACATTCCTGTACCTGTGTCCTAAAAAAGAGGTGAGGAAGGGGAAGGAGGAACTCTGAATCACATGCACATAATGAAGCTGATAAAGCAGCTGAGGAAAATCAGCTTCTGGAGGCTTCTGCTCCTCCTGTGTATCTGGTGGTGGGACTCTGAAAATTACCTTGTAAATGAGCCTCTGTTTTGGGGCAACCCCCCTAATTCTGCCTCTGAAAGTAAAAGTCAAGTTTATTGGTAATTACAGGCCTATTAATAGCTACAAACTGTCAATCCAGCTCATTATTAAGCCTTGTTTGGATGGAATTCCAGCCTCCATACTGGATTTTTAAATTCATCCTCTGGGTTTGTATGGCAGCCTGGTCTGGGTCGCAGCACTGCAGAAATAAAGTCATTATTTCCTAGAAGGTTTTTCCCTTAAGGGAGACTCTCCTCGGTGCTGGAGCATCATCCTGCTGGTCGGGATCTCTCCCCCAAACCCTGCAGTAATGCTGCCACCTATGGAAGGTTCCCCAGCCTCGGCCTTTGCAATCTGCCCCATTCAGGCATTTACAGCTGTGAAAACAGGATCTGAGCGTGCTCCTCTGATCTGGTGATAAAACTCCCTATTTTTTACTGGGTGTTTGTTAATCCTGACATGAAGAGGCTCAAATTCACTTCCTCCCAAATAAATTAGTTTTGAAATTGAAATTGCTTCCGGAAATTGGCCCTTAAGACAATATTTTTGCTTGACAGTGGCAGCTCAAAGTCCCAATGTAAAATATCATTTTAAGTGCTGTAAAAACACCACAAAGAGCTGGGCAGCTCTTCCAGCTCCTTTTATTTATTTATTATTTTTTTTATACTGACACTGCTGCAGAAGGTTTCAGGAAAAGTTCCTTCTTCAGGGATATACTTTAACTTGCTGTGGGGATATATTTTCTTTGATGTACATGATGGGGAAGTTCATGTGTTATTGGGGCCTTTTACCTTAAATTTGTGTCATTTTGTGTGTCAAAATAGAAACCTGACAGGAAATTTGCACATTAGGTCTGGGAAGAGGCCACATTTTTGGAGTGAGGAGAAAAGAGAATGTGCTTGGCCACTGCTGCAGGTTCTGCAGTCTAAACCAATCTCTTGGTATTAGTGCCTGTTTTCCACCCTGGGACTCATAAGGCAAAAGTCAAGGTGCTTAAAATGTTCAAGAAATGTTAAAATAAATTTTTTAAAAATGCTGAGAATGTGGTTTTCTCTGCTTAGGGTGCTGTGGAAACCAACCCCAAAGGCTTGAAGTAAAGCTCTGCCTGCAAATTCCTTTTCTTCAGAGGAAAACACAGCTTTGACACCCCATCCACACCCCCCCCAAGCCTTTCCCATGGCCCTGAAACAGCAAATTTTCATTTCAAAGTGATAAAGATGTCCATATTTCTCTTCTTGTGAGAAAAAAAAAGGGAAAGATTAGGAGAAAGAGAGGGGTGGGGAAATTAGCTTTAAAGGCTGTGGGGGGAAGATGAGAAAATTCAGAGCAGGTGTGAGCTGTGCCAGGCATTTCTAATGAAGTGCTGATGGCTGAGAGGGTTCTGAGGGGCTGCAGAACCTTCCAGAACCCAGTGGGGTGGTTGCGGCGGCTCCTGAGGTGATGAGTCCTCTTCCCCCAGCCTACAATGCTGCCTGTTGTGGGGGTTTGCCTCTGGTGAGGAAACTGCTGTTTGAGGATGTTCTCCAGGTAAGAGATGATTTAATTTGCTGCAGCAGGGTGGTGGGATGGGGTTATGCCCTATCTGTGATGTTTGAAGTGTTGGATTTTGGGGTTTGTTTATTTTTTTTCATTCTGATTGTAGCTGGTTTGCAGCTTGCTGTGATCCTGCCCCCATGGTGCTGTTTGCTTTTGAGCTTCTGGAAAGGTTTGGGAAGGGCTGGGCTGCCCCTTCTTTTTTGTAAAATAGCTCCTTGGCCTTTTTGTGGCGTTCTTGGGTTTGCAGTTTGGTGGGGTTTACTGAGTTGGTAAAATGAAATGAAACAAGGAGTAGTAAAACTTCTCCAGAATGATATTAGGGGTGCCTTGAGGTGAAGCACCAAGGCCTGCAGAAAGAGGAGTTTATAAATACTCATAAGCGTTCTTGTTCTCTGGTTTTGTTCTACTTTTTCTCCATAAATATAGTAAATGGAAGATGATTTCACTGTGGGCTGAAATGTGGGGAGGAACACTGGGTGGAAGAGGGCGTTAGTGTGGCACCTTTCAGAAGGAAGGGACAAATTTTTGGATATTCAGGTGCTGCTTCTAAGACAAAATTCAGTGTACCAGCGTGGCTTTTGTGTCCTAATCTGACACTCAATTGCTCTGGATAAGACTGGAGACTTCCCTGTGTTTATTATCACCTCCAATCCCCCAAGATGTGATTTTTTTTTTCCCCCCCAAGCATTTTGAATACACTTAGAAATATTAAAAATACAAGCATTTAGCAAAATTCCGACGTGCTCTTATCTGTGTTGCATTTGATAAAGCATTTCCTGCTGACTCCTTGTTCTTCCTGCTATTTACAATGCCTGTAAATGAAATTCAAGCTCTAGACCATAAGGTTACTTTTTTTCCCCTTAAATGTTTTTTATGCTAATAACTGTGCAAATGCTTGTTGGTGATGAGGACCCTGGTGTGCTAAGTGCACTAGGAATGCTGTAAAGAGGCTATGGAGTTTGTAATTTAGATTAAGAGGTTTAAATATAGCATGTGAATGTAGCAAATGCCAGTGGGATTTAGGGGGAAGACTTTATGGGCTAAAAGTTTCAAAAGGAGCCCAAGGGAATAAGGTGCTCAAATTCACCCAGGTGAAGACAGTAGCCCTAAATGGGCTCTCTGTGGCCAGTTCTTTTGTTTCTCCCAGGTGCCCAGCAATTTGTTGTCTCGGTGACATCTATGGGAGAAAATTCCTCAAGGATTCCTCGAGAGAAAGGGCACTCCCAAAACCCCAACAGGGGGACAAAAACTTGGTGTGGAGGAAGGCTTGGTGTGTACCAGGCTCTGTGGAACCTGGTTTAGATTGAGGCCATCACGTCTCAACACATTTCTCTGAGTAGGGCTGTGGAACTGTGCTCCTGCTCCAGTGACCTGCAGGGTGAGTTACTGTCCTAAAAAACTGCCAGCTGGAGGTAATGTCGTGCTTGAAACAGGCAGTATGTCCAAACCAGCCAAAGATGTGCTTCAAATTCACCAGAGGGGCTGCCACTAACTCCCAAGACAGGCCATAATTTGTGTGTGTTTTTTAGGTTGTTTGTTGTGTTTTAGGGGTTTTTCCAAGGCCAGCAGCTCTCCAAGTGTTCCCTTTCCAGGTGATGTCTGACTTGCAGGTGGTGGCAGCAGTGTTCTGTGACAGGGAGAAATCAGGTTTGAGGTGAAGATATTTCCAGTTTGGTGAGGATTGGCTTTTGTGGTGCTGCTCATCTGACTCTGCTGCCACTGCTAAAACACTCCCATAGTTAGGGAATTGTTCTGTGTGTGCCTGGGCCGTGTGGCAGGCAGTGTTCCATCCTCTTGGAAAGCAGACAGCACTGATCAGCAGTGATTCCAGGCTGTAAGAGAGCAGCAGAATACTGAGTTTCTGCTCTGAACATAAAGGATGAGCAAACATTTCTATGAATTGTCACTTGGGAAGCAAAATGTGCATTTACACTGCTCAAAGTGGGGAGTGGCAAGATTTTATGGGAATCAGTTTGACCTCAAGGTGCTGTAAGGAAAAACAAAAGTTTGGATGGGAAAGCCTGTTGGAATAGAACGTGATTCAGAAGAGGGAAAAGAAATCTATGGTGGAATAACAGTACAAGAATGGCCTTTTCTCAGGGCTACCTGACTAGGAGGTGGTGTGCTCACTGAGTGGGCGTAACTTTGTGTTGAGAACAGATATTAATTTGTACTAACAACGGCTAAATAATTGTATACCTTTAAATTCCATCAGTACCCCCTGCTAGGGCTGTTCAGCAGTGGAGTCTGAGCAAAGCTCCCTCAAAAGAGAGCAGCAAACGCTTCAGGTTCAGTCCCTGTGGAAGGACTGGGATTGGAGCAGAGAGTGGCTGTGCAGACCACAAGGTGGTGGCATTGCCCAGGTAAATGGTGCGTGAAACACCGTGATTTTAATATTTCTGTGTGTTTGAACTGCAGGTCTGTCTTTTGCATCAGCATTATTTTGGGAAAGGAAATCCCGTTTTGAATATTTGTTGCATAATTAATCAGGAGTGTAAAATACTTTTCTTGATGATAGGGACTTTAATTTTCTCTTTTAGAACATTTTCCTCTCCTGCTTCCCCCAACACTAAGCAATTCAAATAACATTTAGCTGTGCTACAAAAGGACTGAGGGCACTTGTGCTCTGGAAGACAGCTCTTGAAAGTGGGAGAGTAGGGCTGAGTTCTTTTCTTCCTGTATTATTTCAGGCAAGTGGCTTAAATTTCAAGGACCCCTGGTTCTGATCAGTAAATTGGGAATGTTCCTCTTATCCTTCTTCACGGCATGTGCAGGTGCTGCCTCACTCACGCCCTCTCTTGAGCATTTAAAGTGTAATCCTTGCAGAATCGAGAGGTACAGCACCAAAATACCTTTCATTTGCATGTTGGTGGTAATTTTGCAAGAATGAGTTGAGTGTTGGGGGCTCAGCATCAGAGGCAGCTCATGCTGAGCCCAATTCCTGGATCTGTGCACTTGAAACATGAATAAGTGTCAATACTCCCACCTTAATGATATTTTAAAGATTTGAGTTTTGTCTTTCTACCCGAATTTCCAGGCTTAGGCTCTAGGACAGGGATGTCTTGCCCTTGTGGCTGTGCTGGCAGTGCCCCCCACATTTATTGTACTATGAAGGGGGATCAATTTAGGCTGTTGGTTAAGCTACATTGCCTCCCTCTGCTATTCCCTTATTTATCCTTTCCCAAGATCTTTCCATGGCCTCTTCAAGGGCCTTTCCCCAGTGCTATCAGAGCTGCTGCCTTAGCAGCCTGTTTACCATCACCTTTCAGCTCTCCCCTTCCTCCTGCAGCATCTGTCAGTGCCTGAGGAGAAAGTTCTCTGACAAACTCTTCAGACTTTGCAAATTTTCAAGTAAGATTGGTGATCTTCTGCCTTTCCTTTTCGAGGAATTCTCTAGATCTGGGGGGGAGTTTTGTTGTAGGATATGGGGGAAATGCAGACCAGACCTCATCTGCTTTGTTCTGAAGAGCTGTAAACTGTACTACATGGATTAAATCATAGAACTGTGATTTTATATCTTTTATGTTGGCTTTTGTCAACTGAATGGACTTCTGCTTTTATACTAACTGCTCTTTTACACTCAATCTACAGTCATATCCTTTTTATTTCCTCTGACCCTTATTTCCTGACTTGCACACAGATTTTGAACTCCTGGATATTTGGGCTTTCTGGGCCACACTGCACAGCACAAGAGACATTTGGTCTAATGCTTGGGGTTTTCCTGTGACAAAGGACAAGGCTGGGCTGTGTTGTGAAGTCAGGGATCCAGGTGCAGCTTTGCTGAAACTGAGGGTGAATCTTCCTCAGCCCATCAGCTCCCTGATTCTCACCTGTTGTACTCATAAACAACAAATGTACCCAAGATCCTGGGGACAGGAGGTCAGTGCAGGTGTTAAAACACCTCAGATGACCAAATATTTAGTTCCTATCTTTCCAAATGATTGGGCCAGGTGTAAAACAGGACTTCTGCAAACTATTAAGGCTTGTAAATCATATTTCCTATTTTATGAACAGTGTGGAAGTGAAAACCTTCCTACCATTGAGAGCTGAAGTTTTAGTCTTGTGGCAAGCTGAACTTTTCAGTTTTATATTATAAATGTATATATGTTAAATGTGCATACCACGGGCATATGTAAGAGTGTGTAAGTGCAGTAAATTCATGAAAAGTCAAGTTTTTAGATGATGCCATTGGTGCAGGTGAATGTCCTTGGCTCATTTAACCAGCCCTTGGTGGAGAGGCAGAGGCTGTTGCGTTCCCAGACCACAAAGATGTTCCCTAAAAGAGATGTTTGTGTTTTGGCTGTCACTGCTACTTCTTCAATGTTATTTTGTGGGGTATGTGGCAAATGTCCCAATAATTGAGCCCCGGGGGCATATTTGCACGTGACCATGGATGGAATTGTCCCAGGATTCAGGAGCTCCTGAGATCCAAGCCCATCCCTGCTGCTGACCCGCTGCAATGCTGCCTTCCCTGTGTTCCCACTTTTCTCAGGACAGGAATGACACAGCACATGCTGAGCACCAGGGCTTGGTGTTCACTGACATGGGGTTTGTCAGCTTGGGTTGGAATAAGGAAGAAACAACCCATTTGGCTCTTACTGGATTGTATAATTTTATTGAAACTACAGTGGTCAACAAAACCTAAGAAATTAAAACCTAATGGGAAACAGGAAGAGCTTAACTGGGTCAGTTTCCTCAAAAGCACTGTCCCAAAGTGGACTAGTCACTGAAGAAAACTCCTTTCTTTTACAGTTTGGAGATGTGAAATTAGAAGTGTTTCTCAATATGACTTATTAGTTAATACAAAGTATTTTGCCTGACTGGTAATGCTGATTATCCTGGCTGACAGAAAAAGAAAAAGCAGTGGAAATGGTGTAATGTGATTTTTTTTCTTTGCTTTGAAATGCAGGTCCTTACCACTTGGCCAAATCTGCTTAAGCTGAGTGCTATGCAGGACTAATAATGCCCAGAAAAATTCTGCTTTCTTACTTATTTCATCCTGTAGTCTTATTTCTTCCCACACTCGAGGTCTTTTTGGAGCTCTTTACAAATTCCTATGAACAGCTTCGCACTGGGGAGCTCTGGATTCTTGGTTTGAGCCTTCACGTGCTGCTTGGACAAGGGATGATAATAAAAGTAGAGATTTTTTCATTGGCTTCCCAACCTATGCTCTTGTTTGGAGTCTTGGCAGCTGAATATGTGAATAATAACAATTTCCTTATCCTTTAGAAATATATATTAAAAATGAGGGCAAGTGTGTTTGAAACACAAATTTCTTCCTTACTGGTTTTGGGGGGATCTTTTTAAAAAATTGAAATATAATACATCTTCTCTCTGTTTTCTCACTGGAAACCAGTAAGGCCATGTAATTCCTTAATGGTCACTGGTCCTAGGCTGGGGTAGGAAGTGCTGGCTGCCTGTGGCAGCTGGCAGGCAGCCAAAGCAAAGTTTGGAGCTGTTTGATACCTGCCAAGGCCTTTTATTGCCTGTAGACTCTGTCACCATTAACATTATTCATATTCTGCACCAGGAAAAATCAGATGCCATAAAGCATCCTGTGGGATGGCTTTCCCTTCCAGAGGCTGCTTCTCCAGCCTGGCCTTCCCTGGGTCCCACTGCCTGGTCACCTCGAGGTCAGCAGGGCAAATCTGGGGGCTGGAGGTGCCTGTGCACAGCTCAGGGCAAACTCCAGTGCTGGGAGGTTTGATCTTGGAGTGCAGCCTATGAGTGTTTCAAACTTGGTAGCTCAAGTATCAGTTTGGGGCTCAAGCCCCTCTAGAATCAGGTGCTTTCTAGTCTTGAGCAGTGCCCATATCCAGGGCTGTCACTCCTGTGGGTTGATGTCCTCTTTCCTCTGTCCTGTGAATACTTGGGCACTGCTCTGACCAAACAGGACTGCAGTGAAGGGGAAAGTCAATGAACAGCAAGTCTTTAGTTGTTTACTGATGATACTGTGTCATCCTAAGTGCTCTGAGGGTGTGTTTTCTCCTCCTGGTTCCCCTGTCTGTGCCTCTCCTTCATCTTCTTTCCCCTTATTGTTTCTTCTAAAGTTTGGATCGTGGGCGGTGCAGTGAAGGAGCTTTATCTCCTCTGGGTCAGACCTCAGGTACTGGGGTGGTATAAAAGCACAAAGTCAATTGAAAGCACCATAATTTGGTGGTTTGGAATCTACACTGAGCTATCCGTGGAGGCAGAGAACAGACAGAAAATGTTAAAGATGTGTGATATGTCTTAAAGATGTGTGGCATGCATTTGACCAAGCCAATTGCTCAGTCCATCCATAGCAATGGTCACTGAACACTTTTCTGGCATTCACATCCCTCAAGATGATGCTGAAGACAAAAAATAACCTTGGCTGATTCCGAGTGCACAGGACAGCAGCAGCAGCAGAGCAGATGAGCGAGTTCAGAGGGTTTCAGAGCACCCTGAGCAGACACAGCTTTGTGGTCCACGTGCATTCTTTGGCTTTAGGGAAGGAAAACACCCTCTGCTGTTTTCAAGAGCATGTGTTCAGAGCATCTGAAGGCTGGAATATGTTGAAGCATATGGCATATAATTTCCTTTCTTCCATTCACAGTTTGCAGCAAGATCAGTCCTGGTAAGAACAAGCTCCAGCTTTCACTTGAAAGTACTTCTGTAGCCATTTCTGTCTTGCAAGCGGAGCTTTCTCTTGAAATACATTAATAGTGTCAGATTATTTCATTAAATATATTATTTTTACTCACCTAACTGATGAAAATGTGATGCTCTACAACCAGGCTGTTTAAATCCTTTTAAGTATCAGAACCATTTAGATGTGAGAAACTTTCAAAGCATTGCTTTTAGCGTGCCTCTAAAGACTTAAAATCAGTGATGAAAGAAACAGTTCAAGTGGTAAACTGTAATTAAACAGTGCAGAATGCCTAAAACTCTGGGAAGATTTCTTACCTCCCAGAAGACAATGTTTAGATTAAACTAGATCCTGATGGCTTAAATGTTGAGTTTTATTTTTGGCATTTTTACTGGTTATGGGAAGTAACCATGGGAAGATCTGATGAGAGGAGCTGGTTGTGGAAGACTGGCTTGCTGAGAAGGGCCACGGAGATGCTGTGCAATTCATTGCAGTCTAAAGCCTGTACTGTGAGTTTTCAGTCAGCAAGGTCAGCATGTCCCTGCAAGGTAGGAAGAGACAACAACAGGGTGTGAAACCAGACAAAGTAAGCAAAACAAAGAATAAGATTGACCCCAAGTGTGCCCATGACAGGAGGACTGGCCTTTGGTGTATGGACCAATGAGGAGCTTTAGTTTTGCAATATGCATGAGCCTGATTAACTTGGCTATAAATGTACTTGCTGATTTCAATACTTGATACTGCAACGAATTGCACAGCATCTCTGTGACCCTTCTCAACAAGCCAGTCTTCCACAAAATCTTCCACGGCTGGTGTCACATAAAATCACCTTCCCTGCTTCTGGTACAGGTGCAGATCTTCTCAGGATCAGAATCTGGCTGCATCATTTGGCAGCTTTTGAAGTGCAATGCACTGAGGTAGAACTCAGGTACTGTTGACTTTCTGAAGTGTTAATAGTTCTGTTTCACCAAATAACCCAAAGTTTCTTTGTTTAATATTCTTCAGAGAAGAGCTGAGCTGTCTCTTCAAGGTTATAAATCTCCAATTGTAGAATACTGGGCTCTTTACTGCCTCTTTCTTGCCTTATGGAAAGAATGTAGGAATAGTCAGATTAGATTAGATTTTTTTTGGTGTATTTTATTTTAGCTTCTATTACCAGATGCTTTAAAAAAATGCACAAGAAGCAGGTGTTATGATTATTGATGGTCCAAGTGATTTCCCTAATCCTAACGTTCCCCCCTCCCTTTCTATCAATCAAAGGAAAAATTGGTCAATTTGGAACGAAACACAATTTGCATATTTCTGCTACAGTACCTGTTTGTATCAAAGTAGTTTTATATCCTTGGCACTCGAGAGTATTCCAGTTCAAATGTTAGGTTGTGCTTCATGGAAGAACTACAGAAACTTAAAATTCTTATATTTTTAAACACTTTTTAAAAGAAGGGCTTTTGTTTAGAGAGTTGCTTAAGGTTTGCTGACTTTTGAGCTGGCAAAGTGTCCCTGTGGCATCACTTGAGAGTGACTATTGATGTAATTAAAGTGGGACACCTGTAATTAAAGTGAGACACCTGTTTAAGGCAGAGCTGCATTCAGTTGAGTCAAGAAATAAAAATTAGGCCCTGACTGTGCAGATGTTTGAGCGTGAGGTTAGGCTGTATTGTCAAGTAATTCCTGTAAGACCACTTGAGTGGCTGGTGTAGGTTAAGTGCCAGTATAACAGTGTTTGCAGTTCTGGAGATCCCTTTTATTTGGGTCATACATTAATGAATTAATAGAATTCTGATCTCCAGTGTGTCTGTGTTTGTCCAGTTGCTTGTGGAGACTCTGATTGACAGCTGGAGTTGGATCCTAAGCACACACCTGGAACTAGAAAGACTGTGATAACCTAAACTCCTTCCTGGTGAATATTCCAAAGAGTTTATATGCTAAGACATATTGAAAAGTTGACTTTGATTGCTTTCCATAAAGTGCAAAATGAGGGAGAGGGTCCCAGCACAAATATACACCCACTTCAAGTATTTTTCCTGAGTGTGGTTGTTGCTTCAAACCTCCATGTGGTTACAAAAACAAACTTCAGCGCTACGACTCCTCAAATCTGCATTATAAAATAAAATGGAACACACACTCCCCACGGTAAAATATTATTTGCTAACGTGTTCCAAAAACTATGCTAGGCAAAAGGCAGTAAAAGTATCTTTTAAAGGAAAAAAGTTGGATATAAAACCCAGCAGATGTGTTTTTCTGTTCTAGTGAAAAGAGAAACACCTACTTATTGGAATGAACAGGAGACTCAGGAGTGGATCTGATGGATACAATATTTTCTCTCTTTTGGGAAAGATGGGGTGGAAAAGAAGTTATTAAATGTTTACTTATGCATTTGTAAGTTTGAAAGCATTCCTTTGTTCACTGCTTCTAAGTGTGATGGGTGGAATCTCTGCAACGGGCAGTTTGTGAGGGCTGATGAGTGTGGAGAGCTGCCTCCAGTAAATGGTGCCTTTATGGTGCCAGAGGGAAGGCAGAGAGAGAGGCAGAGACAGGTAGGGCTCACGATTTTACAGCTCTAAACCCGTGTTGCTGCTCATTTACTGATGCCGGGGGGGGGCTGTGATGAGGAGCTATTGTTTTATACTTGGGTGTTCAACTTTCTCCAGCAATCAGGTGGGGAGCTCTCTGCTGAGAGATGTGATGATTGCATGAAACCAGGTTTATAGCAAATATAACTGAAAGCACTGCAGCACTTCAGACCTTGCTTTGCAGTTTTCGCAGCTGAGAACTCAAGTTGCTTTCAGGATTTAGTTGCACCCACCTGAACTGCTTTAAAACTTCCTCTGTTAAAAATGTATTGAGGCTTTTTTCCTTATGTAATTTTCTATTTTAGTTAAATCAAGAGCCTTGTAAATCCAGAGCAGTGTTGCATCAGTTGAAGCAGTTTTCTAGTCCAGTTCTGTACACCGTGCTCTGACTGCCCTCCTCACACTTCTCATTCCACAGCTCAGGGCTCAGCCTGCTCCTGGTTTTTGTAGCCACATTTCTATCACAGGCTTCCCCGTGCAAGTGAATACTTTGTTTATGCTGATGTTCGGCTCTTGGAAGTTATTTTGGGGTCTTCTTTGTTTGTTGAACACCATTATTATATTGCCAAAAGTGCGGTTGATGTGTGCTTGAACAGTCATGACTCAGAACCTGAAGCTGTTAGCAGCTTAAGGGAACGTTTCTAAAAGGCACGTTTGTTTTTCTGGTACAGGTGTACTGGAAAAATGAACCTTCCAGTGAGATTAGTGGATGAAGAGGGAAATATTAGGTGTCTTTCTCCATTCTGACACTGATAATTTTAACCTACAATTCGTTCCCTTGAGACACCTGAAGGTTGGTGAATCCTTACAAATGAATAGGAACACGAGTTAAACGTTTCCTTCGAAGTGCCATCTTTAGGCTTAGTCTAACTTTTTTTTTTTTTTTTTCCTGCCATCCTCCTCTTAAATGTGAGAGGAAACAATAGTAGTTTAAGGTTTTGCTTTTAAATGGGTTAAATATTCTCTTCTATCCATCTTCCTGCTGGGGGTTGCTGAGATGTGCCGACGAGTGAAAGTTGACTCCGGTGTCTGAAACGACGCTGTTAAAAACCTGCTAACAAAGACAAGCATTTCTCTTTACCACGTCAGATCTGCCTCACCTGTCATTTTGACCCCGGCATGTGGAAACGAGTGTGGCAGTCTGGAGGGGAATCGCCCTTCCTCCAGGAGGAAATGATCAGCACTCACCGAACCAGTTGCTTTTCCAATCCCCTCCCGCCTTTTCTTTTTTAGTCCGGGGAAGAAAATCTCTCGAAGAGATTCGCAGAATGAAACCCGCGGGGCGGAAAGTTGTGGGGATTCGGCGGCTGCCGAGAGAGACCCCCGAGCCCGGGGGATGCGAGGGTTGCCCGGCCCGACGCCCTTCTCCTCCCTTCGCCCGGAGAACCGCGGAGTCCGAGCTGCTCCCGGTGCCTCTTGGCTCCGGAGCCCCTTCCCAAACCTTCGGCTCCCGTTTGCGTCCGTAATTGTATTTACAGCGCGGCGGATGCGCTGCTGGAGGCTCCCCTGCCTTTACCGGGCTCTGAAGGGTTGTTTTGGGGGTTCTTTACCCCTCATCCGTCCCGGAGTTCTGCGGTGCCGTTTACCTGCCGCTGGATCCGACTCCCCGAGCCGAACCGCGGAAACCTCTTAAGTGCAAATCCAGATTTATCGGCGCTCGCACGGGTATAAACGCTGCTTTTTTCCTGAGTGAATTTGCATCAGAAGGGTCTGGGTGAAGGGCTTTTCGCTCTGTTTAAATGCAATTTGGGCTTGAAACGGGAAATCTAGAGCAGGACTCTACAATTTCAGAAGTATTCAAGGACTCGTGTCCTTTTGCAGAGTATCTTAAAGGTGAGAAACTTTATTGGGGGAACAAATTCTACCCCGAATTTGTGCGGTGCAGCTCCCCCGCCGCTCCCCCGCCGCTCCCCAGGCCCCCGCGATGGTGGGGAGGGGGCACCCCACGACCACAGCCCCCGCGGGGACAGGAGGGGACAACGCTCCCCGCATCTGTGCCTCGAGTGCCAAATTCTGGTGGCAGCTGTTTGGGGCGAAGGGAGCGCATCCCCCCTGACCTGCGGCGTTGCCCTCTGACCCGCCACGAATCCCTAAAAGCGGGGGTCCCCCGGGGCCACGGCACACGAGTCCCCTTTGTTCCCGGCGCTGGCGAGGGCCAGGCGGGGCTGGAGCCACCGGGCTGGGGCTGAGAGAGTGGCTGGGTTGGACCCGACCTTGCGGGAATAGGCTCGGCTTTATCTCCAGGAGAGATGGGATCGGGTTATTAGAGAGGATTCTCTCCTTGTGAACGCACCGGCCGAGGTTGCAGCGAGAGGGAATTCCGCCCCCTCCCCTTCCGCTCCTGCCCCGGGTTTAGGAATAATCGTAGGAACGGTCAGAGTGGCATTGCCAGAAATGATCTTGGTACAAAGAGGGGGCTTTTATTCGAGAAAATGCACCCACGCCTTTTGCAAAAGGTAAAAAAAAACCCCACTGTAATATGCCTCACCATCGCCTGTATATTTATCTTATATGCTCTGGTTTCTCACTTATTATTATTATTTTTAATATCTTACCCAGTTTGGTTGGTTTGGGCTTTTTAATATAGAGAAATTGCATCTCAGAGATGCTGAGATTATATCTTGAAAGATTGGCCTCCACCCTATAGCTCCATCAAACTGCTGTTGCTTTTCTCTAACGTTAAAATAAAGCCAGCCTCGCCTTTTGCTAACCTGGCAAAATCACTTCCTGCATATTTATCAATTTGGGGAGGGGGGTTAGCATGGCAAATTTCCTTGAACAAAGATTGGGTGAGATGTATTAGTTCATCCAATACCATGTCTGTCACTTATGTAGACAGAATAAATCTGAGTCCCGGCTTTGCCCTCAATCGTGCCTGAATTAAGGATATATTTTTATGAAAGTTTTATGGGAAGATTTTAATTTGAGATTCCTTTTGGAGAGAACTGTATGAAACTCCGTGAAAATAATCTAGTATTTAATGGGTGGCTTTTTGAATCGCGGCTGAACATGGATGGAAGGAGTTTGGATTTATTCTGAAATGGAAATTATGGTTCTATCCCGTTTAAAAAAAAAAAAAAAAAAAAAAACAAACAAAAAACAAACCCAAAACGACAACAAATAAAGCAGGTTAAAGAGAGGAGCTGCACATAATGAGTCAAGGAAATCCTTGTGCTGTCCCTTTAACTACCGAACATCTGATTCCCTCATCTGGCAGATGGTCTCTGAGCACAGATTTGCATTCATTGTCTTGAAATCTGTTTTCGCGTTGGTGTTATATAGATTTCAGAGGCAGATCTATACACGGATCAGAATACAAAAGGGCCAGGAGAAAAATATCACCGAGGCAGAGCAGTTTAAAAAAATAAACTAAAATAAATGCAGACGTAGAATGGTCCGGGTCACCGCGGGCCGGGCTGGGAAGAGCTCCGATTTCCTTTGATGGGAAATGTTGCCTATGTGGGATGTTATAAAAAGTTTTAAGGTGAGACCTGACAGCTCTCAGGGTGTAACTTTGGGGTCTGCTGGGTGCCTGGAAGTCTCGGGCTGGCTCTTGCCCTGCAGGCAGCCTCTGCCTCCACCCTCCCCCAGCCCCATTTCTCTCCCTCTGAGCAGTTTCTCATTTTAAATCCCGCGCCTGAGAGCGCAGCGGCCACTGCCCGTGCGGCGGCTTTGGCAGCGCGGCGCGGTCCGAGGGGCAGAGCTCGCTGCTCCCGGCACAGTTTGGGTGTTCAGCGGCCGCATC
>VYXG01008160.1:904897-970831 GCA_013397235.1 Lanius ludovicianus
ACCGTGTAACCCATTCATGCCGCCGGCGGGCAGGGCCGGCGCTGCCCGCGCGGGGGGGGACCGGCCGCTCTCCAGCTCCGGGGCTTCTTTCTTCTGCGATTTACCCCACGTCTGTTTTGTTTCCCCCCTTCCTTCTTCCTGGATTAGGCAGCAAACAGTCCTTCTCGCCGTTGTCTGTTTGAGGAACAGGTGATCCTCGCTAGCGGCGATCGGTTTCTGGATGCGGCTCCCTCGCCTGCGTGTGAAAGATGATGATACCAGGCAAGACTGAATCAGCGTAACTTTTGCTTGGCAAGAGGAAAAACTTTCTACCCCTTTTGAAGACGTTAAAAACACGTAGCGTTAAAAAGTAGAAGAAGTTGGTTTTAAAGCTGAACTTCACTTTCCTGGGATTTGTGTGTGTCAGATTTAAAGGCTGCGTCGTTTTGTTTTTCTTTTTTTTCCCTTCTCCCTTATCTCCCAAAGGAAACTGTTGCTAGTTGGAATAGACTTTTTAAATGTTTGGGATTCAAGATACTTTAGGAAGAGGACCAATTCTGAAAGATAAATCTCTAGGTTCTGAGATGGATTCCGTCAGGTCCTGGGTCAGAAACGTTGGGGTTGTGGATGCAAACGTAGCAGCACAAAGGTAACCGTGACTATTTCTCTCCCACTTTCCCCCTGCTTGTTATTTTTCTTTTTAAGAAAACCTTTTCTTTACTCTCTGTCGTTTGCATTTGATATTAATTTTTTCCCTCTCTGTCCCCCTCCCGGTCTCCTCCAGTCAGCGAAAAGCGGTGGGTGTTAGAGCTAGGCAGCAGCTCTCTAAAACCGGAAAGCATCAGGAGTCCTAAAACCCAGTGCGGGGCTCAGATGACAGCGAGATGGGATCATCCCTTCATTTTCTGCCCCAGGAAGATGTGTGGGGCGCTGGGTTGGTTGTTCCCAGCGATCCGGGGTACTCCTCCCTGCTGCCTGGGCCACACAGCCGAACAGAAGGGGCCAAGTTAGAATGAACTTAAATGTAGATGTCAAACCCCAGCTCCGCGATCCAGCTTGTTTTGGTTAATTCACGGTGGGCATTGCCGAAATCTTCACACGTGGGTTCAGGGCAGGCAGAGCAGGGTCCGAGGGAGCAGGGGAGGGCACAGGCACCGCCGAGCCCCGCTGGCATGCCGTGCCCGCCCGGCTGGAGCACCTGCCCGAGCGTCCGAGAGGTCTTTGCTGAGCCGAAATGTCCCTGAACACCCCGAAATCGGGGCTTCGCTGTTTGCTTTCCACCTGTTTGGGCGGGTTATCTCCCTTTATGCCCCCCTTTTATTTTCTCTTCCGAGCCAAGTCGGCACAGGATAGTTATCCCAGTCTCTTCCCATTAGGGATAAGACGATGAAAACTCTTTTAGGTATTTTTTTTATCTCCTTGCCCTCTAGACAGCTTAAAAAAAAAAGTTAAAAAAGAAAAAGTAGTAGCGTCGGGGAAGGCTAAATTGGGAACCCCGGGAACAAGCTGGGTTTTATTTAGTATTAGAGACAAGGTGAAGGGCATGAAACAGCAGAGGGGACTTCAGACGAAACAGGGACATTTTAGAAATAGTACATCCATGCCCCCACCCACTGCCTGATCTGGCAGCAAGGTTTCCCAAGCGCCATGGGAGGAGTTATCAGAGTTTTATGAATGTCGATAGAGCATTTAATAAATACGGTTGAGGGGGAAGAGGCTTATCCTTGAGGAAACCGAAAGTAAAAGGAAACGGTTCCTGCCAAATCTCCGGTTCACGGGAGCGGCGGAGGTGCAGCCGCGTTGTGCTGCCCGCTGGCATCGCCAGGTTTTTCTCCCAGATATTCCTAACAAACCGATAAATCCCAATTTTTACTCGCAGAATGAGAGGAAGCCCCGAGCTAGGTGCAGTTGTGGCGGATGTGGTGAGTTCACACCGTACCTCTTTGGCAGGGAAAACACATGGAAACATCTGTAGTTCTCCGAAAGAGTGAAGTACTTCTGCCGGTGCTGTGGAGCTATTCTGGGGACTAAAAACCAAAGCTGTCCAACTTCTAACTAGTCTGGCACATAGACTGAATCTGTCTGTTAAGTAATTTGGAGGTGCTCATGTGCACCTATTTTCTCCGCAGTAGGTAGAAATTTGTTTTTGAGAGAGGGAACTACAACTAATTTCACAAAGAAATAAAGCTGCAGTCAGGGATATTGTGCTTAAAGAGAAGCATTTGAATCTTTCCAAGCCAGGAAATGCGTGGGAAACATCACAAGGTCTTCTGCAGCCAGGGACAAGATTTTCGCAAGGGCTGGTTAACCCGAGTCTAAATTCTATCAGTTTAAATCAGAGATTCAATTTGCAGGAATCGTTTCAAATAAGTCAGTGACTAAAGACAAACTTCGCTGCCGAGGGAAGCGGCTGCTCTACTCGAAAGTCGTTGTCTCTGCCCAAAACAGAGGTGCCCCCGAGTTGACAGCCTGCCCGTAGGAAGGATTTTTTAGGGTCTCTTATTTTCTCCTGCAGGAAAAGGGAGCGGGACGGGGATGTGCAGAGAGCACTTCCAGACCCTCTGACACGTTAGAGCCACTTCCCACCCCGCTGCCTTCCAGCAAGGAGCGTGACAGGCAGGGAAAGGAGTGCAGGAAGGAAAACACGCTCTGCCTTTGGCTCTAACCCCTCCGAAAATGAGCGCTGGCCTCGGGGCGTGCAGGGAGCGGGGCCACGCCGAAATTGGGGTTGCGGTGACAGCCCCGAGCCCGCCCGGCCCCAGCCCGGCGGTGACAAGGGACAGTCCGAACGTGCTGCGCCTTTTCTGTTGCTGTTCTGCCCTTACTGCTGCACAACCTGGTAATGTCTTTGTCTCTCCCCCTCACCCCATCCCGTGTGTTTCCTCCACAGCGGAGTAGCTTTGTCCAGAGCCCACTTTGAAAAGCAGCCACCTTCCAACTTGAGGAAATCCAATTTCTTTCACTTTGTTCTGGCTCTCTACGACAGACAGGGGCAGCCTGTGGAAATAGAGAGGACAGCTTTTGTGGACTTTGTAGAAAATGATAAAGTAAGGCTCGTTACCTTTCTTCTTCCTCTTTTCCTCTCCGATTTTTAATCTTCTCCCCTTGCTGAGCTGCCGACTTTTAATACCTGTTGTTCCTAATAAAATACAACCAGGGTTTGGTCAGGGTTCAGGTGCTGTGATGGAGCTGTAGCCCTGTGAGTGCTACTGTAGTAAAAAAGGGTTAGAAGTCTCTGCTCTGTACCAGGAATTTCATTCACCCACTAAAAATTAAATAAATAAAATACATGGGGGATAAATGCACTTTTTTTTTTTTTTTTTGTATCTACCACGTCTGCCAGGTTTTATTAGTACCCGAACAGAAGTGGAATCTGACCTGTAATATGTCAGATTATCTGTTGAGTGTGGTTAAATGTATTTCCTAAAGCTCCAAAGTCAATGGCAGAACTTGAAAAGCATTTGCTTTTGGATTTTAATTCCATGTCTTGACCACTTTGCATTTTTTCAATTATTTTCTTAGCCATGAACAAGATTTTTAAAATTGTGAATCATAAATAACTATCTTATAGGAAATTACATTTTAAAAAATGTGTAAGAAACATCCCTGTAACGCAACCTTCAGGAAACAAATATCAGTATTGACTCAAAATAACACTATTAGAAAGCAATGGTCACAGTAAAATCAAAAGCCACTGCGTTTCCCCCCCATCAATCTGCTTTATATTAACTGACTTGAAATGCACAAATTCTTCTCAATGTATTGCCTTGAAAAAGTTGAGAGCTTAATGGCAAATAAGAGAAGGAAAGATGTTCTTGAACTCCTACAGGAAAAGATGTCAGCAGTATTTTGTAGTTTGTCCTGGGTCACTCGGAAGGTTAATACATCCCAATCAGTGGATTCACCTCTTAGAATTTTAATGAACTTTGTTGTCACTTCCATCATGATTATCAGCTCTTGCATTTTAAATGTGCCAAGTGTAAGTTCTGGAAGGATTTTTTTTTTTTTCTCTTTTTTAAAATTCCCTTTCAGGAGCAAGGCAATGAGAAGACAAACAACGGCACACACTACAAACTCCAGCTGCTCTACAGCAACGGTGAGTGCCCCTTCCTGGCACCTTCTGGGGGCTGTGCAGCGAGGCAGGGTCTGCCTGTAGGTGCTGTGATTTCCCAAATCCACCGAAATTCCCTTGCATGAGGCCCCTTCAGTGCAGGCACGGACCCTGGAGTTTACCTGGGCTTGGGAAACAGAACCACCCGGGATGCTGAGGGGGTCTAATCAGGCACCAAATGGGTTTGTTCTGATGCTTGCAGGGCAAGGTGCCTGCAGAACATTATTTTTCCCTGTTCTCCCTCGCTCTAGGTGTCAGGACTGAACAGGATCTCTACGTGAGGCTCATTGATTCCGTCACCAAGCAGGTGAGCAGGGCTGATCTGTGCCGTGCTGTCCTGTCCCACCTCGTCCTTCCTTTCGCTTAACATTTCCCTGCGTGTTTTTCCCTCTCTGGTTCACTTTGGCCTCCTGCTCAGCTATATTGCAGACCTATTTTGGAGGGTAATTGAAAATTGTGCTCTGAAGTCTGTATTTTTCCCTCTGTGGACTGTAGGCTTTTATCCACTTTGTAGCAATATTTATATAAAGCTGTTTTCCCTGCACAGAAAGGGGAAGGTGTTTATTTGCAGGTGATGGTGAGCACTGGTAACAACCCTTCCCTTCACATCTGAATATTCTAAGGAATAAATAACCCCTGGTGCCCCTGACTTACCTCTTCTCTTAATTTTTGTAGCCCATAACTTACGAAGGCCAGAACAAGAATCCCGAGATGTGCAGAGTGTTGCTCACCCACGAAGTCATGTGCAGGTAAGATGACTTTATTAACACATCATTTGTGAGCTTTGCTTCCCTAGATGCTGGAAGAGCCTTTCCAAGGAAGTTTTAGGTAGGAAGAGTTTGATTTTGTTGTTTGTTTATTTTGTTGTTGGCTCAGAGAGGGTCTTTGTGTAGGAAGACTTTCTTTTTACATGTGGGTAATGCTTGCTTGGGTTCAAAACAGATATTTGGGGGGGTGTTTCTATTTTTTTGTCATTTGTTTTTCCTGCTGGAGATTCAGCAACCACAGTTGTACTATTTTTGTTTAAAGTAGGCCTTTGCATGTGTTGTTTACATCAAGACTTTTATGTGCTTATTGCTTATAGAATTTCTGCTCACCTCATGAAAATGAGCAGTTTAATTTACATATTTTTACCTGGAGACTGCAAGATGTTCTTCATGTAATTTGCTTTGGTAAAATATTTTCACTTTCTTAATTAAAGTGGCATCATTTATGTTCTTTAATTTTGGGCAGTTCTCCCCCAAAAGATAGACCCCTCAAACCCCTCCTTTCTACACAGGTGAACAATATTTAGGGGCCTTCTACTTTTTAATTAAAACAACAACAACAAAAAAATCCCCACTATTTTTAGCACTTAAATTTATAAATTGGAGGGTGGAATGACTTGAGGATGTTTTTGATAACTTTTGTATAAATCTGAACCTACATGTACCTCATGTATGTACATCATACTTCCGTGGTAATTTACTACTTTTCCTGTTCTCGGGTAATTAAACTTTTTTTTCTACGCATATAATAATGCAAACAGTCAATGTTCTTCTATTAAAATGTGCTAAAATGTGCATAGAATATTCCTTCATAAAACAAGAGGCAAAACCCACTCGAGACCTTTATTAAACAGAGTTTGTGAGTTATTGTATCTGTGGGAGAGGGTTAAACTTGGACTCAACTTTTCCACTTTTAATGGTGCAGTTTGCTACTTGATTTTTTTTTTATTTTTTTTATTAAAGTAACCTTTTAAGTTAATGTAGCAGCGAGAGAAGCTTATTTGGACAGAATTTTTATTAAGGGGAAGTCTTTGTTTCAGTACTTAATTATGTCAACAATTCCATTACTTTTTTATATAATATCAATCAGGTATTGAGTATGAAACAAGTCTATTGTTTCTCTGTTGTGCTTAGCTCTCATTAATTTAGTAAATTAGCTTTTGACCAATATTTCCATATTTATGCTCAAACTCAATGTGTATCACACATGAAGGATGCATCGGGTGGGCTTTGCAAGGACCTGGTGACGTAGTGGCAAAGATCAAAGGTGTATAAGTGACTTTCTGGCACATTTAGAACTGGTTTATATAAATAAATAAATAGAGATATTCATGTATATATGCATCCATGTTGCTGAAAGGTTTCGCTATAACCAGGTGAAAATTAGAGAAGAAAAATCTGATTTGTGCAGTTGGGTCCTGGTTTGTGATAATGTAGCAGTGGTGAGCCCATTTCTCATCTCCCCTCTCCCTGCACAGAGTGCAGTTCTGCTTTGGAAATCCAAGTATTTCAGCACCTTCTCATCCAAATGGACTTGTTTGATTTAAAATTAATTTGGCTTTCCCCCTGCTTCCTCTCCCTGCCTTCATGGTATTAAATGCTCTGCTCAGCTCTGATATTCCTGAGCTCCAGTGATGCCTGCAAACCTCCTCCGTGCTTGATTTAAGGTAGCATTGTACAAATCTGAGCCATTATTTTGATTATTCTCAGCTCTGCTGCTTGATAGATTAACCAAGGAAGAATTACAACTCAGGGACGTCCTTCCCATGTAAAACACAGATTAGTGAAGGGAATAAAAAGCGCTCTGTAACCTAATGAAGACATTTGATTTTAAATGTCGTGTTTTCCTCAAGTATCTCCGAGCAGGATGCTGTGTATTCTGAAGAGGCATTACACACATCACTTTGAATAATGCCAGGGGAATGGCTCCAACTCTAGTTAAACTTGACATTTTATTTTATTTCTTTTAAGTACAATAATCAAATCTTCCTCATTGTGTGCTGCTTAAGTGGCAGCATCAATTTTTAAAGCCCCTAGTTTAGTTTGCATTAGGAACAGTATATAAAATTTTAATGCACTGTACCCACTCTGCTGTCGAAATTGATGCCTACTGCTTTTGAAAAGGAAAACAAGAAGGGTCTGTCTGTCTTTCTGCTCCTCTTCCAATCCTCCCTCGTTGCAGGAGGGGTTTTTGGGGGGGATTTTTCTGTACATAACGGCACATGGAGCTATTTTTTGCTGTGTGGAGCCGAGCGCCTCCGAAAGTGCCCGTCTCTCCCTCAGACAGTGACAGATGCCTGCTTAGCAGGAAAGTTGTCTAAATATTGATACGGCTGCACCAATCTGTCATAGCCATTGAAAGTTCAGCTCTCAATAATTAGTGCTTTCAGCGCTTCCAGGGCGAGCCTTGATTTATTCATTTCCAATCTGAATTTTTTTTCCATTTGGCTTCTTATGGCCTAATAGGAGCAGTTCCTATTAGGTGGGTTTGTGTGGAATAACACAACCCTGAGGGGCTGGAAATCAAGGTAAAACACCCTCATCTCCTGGAATAACTTTTTTTTTTCCCCCCCATCTTCTTCCTTTTCTTCCAATTATGGACAGAGAGGAAACTCGTTGTTATGCTGCTGCCAGCAACCCCCTACGCCCTCAATGCTCAGAGGGTTAAAAGGTATTATAATTCGAACAGAAGTAGTCTCAGGGTCTACAGCTGGCTAATAACAGAGTTGTATTGAGTGGAGCGAGCCCCACAGCTGTGACTTTCGCCACAAGGCTCAGACTAGACGGGAGCTCTAATCAGCTGGGCCAGGCGGCCACTGGGGCCCGTGTCTTTATCGGCCAGATGGTGTGAATTTAGACACTTTTGTTATGCAATTGCAGGGAGGAGTTGGGCAGAAGAAAACAAAACAAAGGCCACCATGCTGTGAGCTTATTTGAGTTTGAAATTAGAGACAGATTTTTTTTTTTTTTTTTTAATTTTTTTGGTGTTGGGGTGAGGGGAGGGAAGTTGAGGGATGAATTTTAAAACCATTTTAGTCAAGTGTGAGGAGGGGAAAGGATGGAAGTCTGGCTTTGGTGTGAGGATTCTGGGGTGCTCCTTTTGGAGGGGTGGGGTTGTCTCTGGGAGCTTTCTGGGTTTGGGTTTAGGTTTTTCTGTACTCTTCTTAACATAAACCATCATTTCCCCCCAGTAGGTCTAATTAGAGGGGAAAAGTATAACAACAAAAGATGTAAAAAATCATTTTAAGCCTCGATCTTCTTGTCTTAGGCAAATGAGCATCTCTAAAGGTGTGTTTCCAGCCCAACATTGTAGCAGAAATGTAAATATTGGTGAAGTCGTGCCAATAGTTTGCTTGAAGAGAATACTGAAGCTTTGATCCTGCACCACCAGAGTTGGAGGGCTTTGGCTTGGACTGAAACTGGAACCAGTCAGTTCTGGTACAGGCAGCACTTGTGAAACCAACCCAGTGGAGACGTTCCTGCTTGGCTATGGGGTGACATACTTGGAAATGGGGATTTAAAGATTTAAGGGGTATTTTTGCTAAAATGTTGGGCTGAAACATCTTCGGTCCCCTCTGATTTATGTGCAAACAGGTCCTTCACTGGAAGTGGCTCTTCTCCCTCATCAAGATTTTTTTCATAGAGTTGGGCTCAGAAAATACCAAGGTCAAAGGGGGAAAAGTCTATCCCTAGCAAAGATCTGCTCCCCAAGAGTGATAGGACTGTAGATACCAGTAAAATATTTGGAGAACTTTAGCTGCAAGCCACAGCTTTAGAGGGAAATTTTTTGAATATTACAAATATAAGCTTCAGAACAAAACTTGTGGAAATAGAAATAAAACAAGATGCACTTGTTTCTGAACCCAGCCACATTGTGCTCAGTCTCACAGAATTCATCCTAAAACACTCTGCCAACAAGTGCAACCATCCCTGGAATCACTAGAGAAATATTTTTAAAACTGGGTGCCTTTGTTTGCTTTATTGTAGTGGCCTGGAAAGCAGCAAAGATTTTATTCCCAGTGTTATTTTCTGTGTGTTGCTATATTGGACATGTCAAAGCACCTCCCAAATTTATGTTCATTTGAGAGGATTTTCTGCTTTTTTGGGGGGTTTATTATCATTTTCTCCTTTAAAAAGCATCTCCCATCTTGGCTTCTGGTATAAAACCACTCCATTGTTTCTAAACACTGATTAGGCAGTGAAATCCATAAAAGATGCACTTAAAATAAAGTTGGGAGAAGGAGGGAGGGTAATGTTCTGTGCTGGTGTGAATTACCAGAGCTGCACTGAAGTCGATGGAGCCATGACAATTTACAGCAGCTACAGGGGCTGCCCCAGGGATTTTTAAATATTTAGTGTATCTTTTTATTTTAAAAGGAGCAGCATCGATGAATAAGTGCAGGTTTGAGGCAAGGGGAATGTAGGAATGTTGAAACAGTCGGAGCTGCTATTTAAATAGATCTGATCCTTCCAGCTCATGTGGTTGGGCAATTCCAGCCCCAGAGCAGGAACTTCTTGGAAACTGGAGGAAATGTTGGGATTTTTCATGGCTGAAAGAAGGATTTTGGTCTAAATGCTCACTTTAGACATTTATAATGGAATACTAGGCATATCAAGAAAAATATCCCCGCTTCAGTATTTTATACTGCCTTCAGAGAATTCAGGTATTTTATTTATTTCTTCTCTTAATATTTACTATTTATTTATTTAATTAATTCTGCTTAGAATTGCTCTCCAGTTGGAAAATTCTGAGATTCAGAATTTTTGAGAATTTTGCAAATGTATTCAGCACCCCTGTACAAAAATCCACCACTCCATGTGTGTAAATTTGAACAGAAACCTGTGCAGAAGGTGGAAAGCATCTTCTGGAAAGGTATTTGTGTGATCAGAACCTGATCTGGTGACTTCTGATGGATGTGGGACTTCTGATAGAGACTTTTTCAAGTTTTGGGTGCCTCTGGTACCTTTTCAGGCCTCCTAGAAACAGAGACTGGACCTTCCAGGGGCCTCCTGAGACCCACAGGCTGCTGCCAAAATGGATCCCAAATGGACCCTGGCTCACAGGTCCTTTACACATTTATAGGCCAGCCTCATGATGGGATTTGCCCTCTGTTTGCCCCTCCTGAGTGGCTCTTTGGATTGCACTTTTTGCCTGGGTGTCCTTGGAGTGCAGAGAGGCTTTTTGTGTCTGGGAGAGCAGAAACTGCAGGGAGCTTCAGAGCCACCCTGTAAGCAGTGCAGGATTGAAAACACAAAGGTCAAAATCTTAAGGCATCACCTCCATCCTCCCCATCCCCTGCTGGCTTTGGTTGGAACAAAAACCTGAGCAAGAAAACAGCTGAAATCTTCTGAAAGTGAGGATTTCAGAGTTAGGATTGCTTTTAAATTCTCTTCATCTTCTGGTACTCAGCTGCTGTGTGAGCAAGGTGCATTGCCCATGTCAGTGATCTTATCAGTGGAAGTAAATTCATAAATTCTTGATTTTTAAAATTTTATTATTATTTATATTATCATTGAATATGTATAATTTAATACTTAATCTTAAGGGTTTATCACTGAAACAATTGCAAAGGATTGCAAAAGCCAAGCTGAAAGACTTCTCTTCAGATCCTTTGTAGGATCTAAGTATGTTCAGTTTCTGGCTTTTCATGAAGTGCTGAAGTTTTCTGTCACCATATAAAACTTAGATATTTAATAATAAAAAATACAGTAAGACAAACAAGTGCATTATTGGAATGCACCAAACCCTTAGGTTGCTCGTAGTCAGTTCTAACACCTTTTGATGGACTTTAAACCCTGCACAACCCATTTTTCCTGCCTATAATGGCATTATGACATCTGTTAATCACTTATTAGACCTTTATAAATATCACCTCAGTCTCAATGTAACCATACTGCTGTTAATTTTTTGGCTGGGTAATTCAGAATGGATCACAGGGAGGTGCCAAACTCCAGCTGGAACCCAATTCCAGGACGTGGGCACCCAATTCCCTTAATTTTCCCTTCAGGAAAGTAGAATTTTTACCCTTCCAGGTATATGTGGAGTGCTGAAGCTTTTCTGACAGACTTGGAGCTGGTTCTTTGCTCTCAACTGTCCCAGTGGTTCTTTAAATTTGGTTTTCTTTCCCTCTCCAGTCGGTGCTGTGAGAAGAAAAGTTGTGGCAACAGAAACGAGACTCCATCTGACCCTGTGATCATTGACAGGTAGGAGATGGATCCTCATTTTCCTGCAAAAGCATCCCAAAATTATTGTTTGTCACTTTGAACCATCTGAGGGTGTTTCTCGCAGGTTATTTCTTGGTGTCTGCCATTTGGGGGCCTTGACAAAATTGATGTTTATTCTTTAAATGAAGTTCTGTTTTTATTGTTACCAAATATCCCATGTGAGCATCTGGAACGTTCTCTTCTCACCAGGGAGAGGATCCAACTGGATTACTGAGATAAAGCTTTGAGCAACCTGGCAGCTTCAGCAGCTTTCTTTAACAAAAGAACAATATTTTTGTATAAATGTGGGGAGAAAGGGAGGGGTAAAAAGGCAAAAATGCATCATAAAATCTGACAGTTTGGGGGTTGTGAGCAATTTTATGTAGAACGGCTTCATGTATTACTCAGTTCCAGGTTTAGGTTCTTCTGCCAGTTTTTAGGTCAATAACAAATGGGGAGAGCAGCAGTTTGTTAAACCATGAAGTGGCACTATAAAAATTGTGTGTATTTGGGGCAGCTCAGAAAACTTCCTTGTGGGAGTCACTGACATGGAAGGGTTTGAAATCTGGAGTTCAGCAAAGCTCAGAAGAGGAAAATAAGAACAGGCAGAGCTGCTTCAGAAAGGAGCACCCGTCTGAGGGCTCCAGAAGGGGAGCAGTGAATAAGGCAGAGCCAGGAAGAAAATGTTTTCCCCCAGATTATTCTGTAGTAACTGTTAAAGGGCTCCTTGTCCCCGAAGCAGCTGCTACAGAGAGCTGATGCTGGAGTGGATTGATTTTAGAGTCAGTTTTTTGCCTATCTCCTGTCTAATAAGCTGTACTTGTCACAGTGCTACTCGTGGACTTGTTTTGGCACTCAGTAAAGCTGGTTTGAATAACAGTTAGCAGTAATTTCCTTCATTTTTTTTTCTATCAGAGTTAATCTAAATAATTTTGGAGCTCTGATGGATGTGATGGGTTCTCCCTTTGCCCTATGGTTTTCCCTTTTAATTCTGTGCTCACAAGTTGTGGTTGGGTCCAGAGCTGAAAATTGCAGTGAAATGGGCTCTTTGGGGAGCAGAAGTCCTGGATGTGCCATCTTGACCTTTCCTATGAAATTTCAAGCTTATTTTTGGCTGTGTCAGTGATTGGTATGAATCTGCATTTGGGAACTTTCCAGCTTGAAGTCTGAATTTTCTGGGAAGCAGCTCGGGATGGAAGGCTCTGGATTTACCCCTGGATTGAAACTTTGACAGGGGCAGTTCCTACCACAGCTGAATTTGTAACCCTGAGCCAGCTGCCTATCCTCATGCAAAGTGAAAATCCTGATGCTTCCTGGGGGTCTTTGGGATCTGCTGATGTAAAATGAAATGGAAACCTTGTTCTTTCCAACAACTGTGTTTAAATGTGCAGCACAGGTCACCTGTTGTGCTCAGCGAGTCCCAAGCTTTCCTAATTTGCTCTAAGACCTCTCCTAACCTCACCTAGACCTCTCCTAACTTGTTGTAAGCCCAGAACTTTTTTCCTGCCTCCCCTGCTAACAGCAGTAGGCATTTCCTTGGCATGGAAACATCCTGCAGGCTCAGGCTGGCAGTTCCTTTTTGTGTGTTGGTTCTTCCCCTTCTGTGTGAGTGTCTCCATTGCAGGTGAACTCTGGAGCTCAGTGAGGGTGGATGAGGGAAATAAATAAGGGGTGCAGCTGATAAAGCTGCTCCATTTGGTGTTAAAGGCAGTCATTTGGTGTTAAATCAGATTTAGGCCCTGGAGAGAAGAATTTATCCCAGCTCTGCCCTGTTGTCTGGAGCAGGCTTGGCTTAGTCAGCAGTGTGCTGCTGAATAGAAGCAAAACTCAAAGCTAAATATTTTTCTTTTTTCTGCCACTAACCTGTGGTGCAGCATCAGGAGCTGGCAGAGTTGTTTCTGCACAGTTATTTCTGTTCCACCTCTTTACCCAGCCAAACAGGGCCTGAGCAGTGAGGGAGAATCCTGTGCTGCATCTCCATCAACACATGGGAAGCAAATGAAATTACAGAGTTGTGCTGAGCCTGTGTGTGTGCACAGTGGAATCCTTGGCTTGTCTGCTGCCCTCACACACCTCCACAGCACCAAAGTGCAACTGTCAGGAGTTTAACTGCACACTCCACTCTCACAAAATATACCCTGTGGGGTCATTTTTTATTGTCTTTCAAACAAGGAAAGTCCTGTGTGCTCTGGACTAGCTGGGCAGTAGTGCTTTGATTTATTTAGGGGGTCTTTCTATGGCTTCTTTAAAGGAAAACACCTCTGCTTAGGAAGCTGGCAGCAAGTGGAATTTAATTTCTGAAGTGCACCTTGCAACCGTGTGGGTCAATAAATATGGTGATATTTTCAGCTCAGTGATGCCTTCATGGTGAGTTGGTGTTAATTTAAATGAACTACAGGTTTTCTTTAAATAGAGATTGAAATGAAGGTGTTTTTCCCTGGTGTGAAATGATAGGTAAATGTAAAAGGCTGCCATGTACCAAGGCAGCTGTAACTCTGTCTCGTGTCTCTGGAGAAGGGAAAAAAGAAAAACAGAGAGAGAAGAATTGCAAAAACACCTTTGTGTTGTGCAGAGTTGGATCTAAGCAGTGTGGGCAAAGTGCAATAGAATTTCCATGGAATAAAATTCCAGAATCTTTGAGGTTGGCGAGGCCCCCAAGGTCATTGAGTTCAACTGTAATTCCATCATCAATGCAGTGATTTCCCCTTTATTTTTTTTCTCTCCTCACTTTTTTCCCTGCTGGGTGCTGGAGGGAGACGTGTTCCCCAAATCCTGGGGACTTGTATGCCTGTTTAAAAAGGAAGAAATAGTTCAGTGGGAAAAAAATGTCAGCCCTGTTGTTGTTGTTGGGCTTTTTCTTCTCCTTGAAAGAATTCCAAAAGTTCTGATGCTGAATAAAACATTTCTGCAGTGACCTTTGCTCTGGGGACTGGATTTAGATCCGAAGGCCTTTGCAGTTATTTTTCCACTCCCTCCTGGAAATGAGAACGTTTTCCTATGAAAGGGAACCTCTCCAGTGAAATTTAGTGGGCGCCCTCTCCTGATGGCAGAGCTCTGCAGGATACCTTGGAATATTTCCTTTCCTGTGATGTTCTGAGGCAGAATTTGAGTGTGACTCTGATCAGAATTTGACTGCAGAGTGATGCCTCTGATTTAACAGGGATGGCACAGCTCAGATCCTGCGGTGCTGCTGTTACCGGTGTCCAAAATAGGGAATTCCACTGGACCACGGGGCTGGAAGGACCTGGGATTACATTTTTAATCCAGAAGCACTTACACTCCAAGGTTTTGGACAACACAAAGCATAATCAGTTCTCAAAATGTCACAGCAAGCTTTAACTTTGTGTGCACAACCAGAATTAGTCAGAGCTAGGTTGGTTCTGGTGCATTCCCATGGTGGATCCCAGCTCTGGTGGATCCAGCCTGGATTTCTGCTTGCCTTTTGAAGTTGGTATCTGTGGAATTGGTTGGTTTAAGAGGTATCAAAAATGTAAATGTTATTTTTTCCCCCTCTCTCACGGCTGGTGTGGTGGTTCTTGATGTTCCTGGTAGTTCCTTGAAACTGGAGAGTGAACTTTGTGTTTCCTTGATGGAAATCATGGACAGGGATAGGAGGTGGAGGGGCTGGGGGGGCTTTGGGATGGAAGGGTGGAAGCTCACTCCTTTGAAGATGGCACTTCCACCTGAAAACTCTGTTTTGTCACACCTGTGTTAGAATTACTCAGTTTGTTGCCTTTCCCACCCTGTTTATGCAAATAAAAAGAAACTTGGTGTTGGGATTATGAGGTCGTGGAAGATGCAAATTGATTCAATTCATCCCTTTACTGCAGATTTTCTCTCTCATTTTAGGTGAGTTGTGTTGTTTTGGATGTAAATTCATCAAATGGCAACGATCTTTTGGGTTTTTTTATTTTCTTTGGATTCCTTGAAGATTCAAGCTGTTTAGAGGAGGTTATTTTGTGTAACTGTTACTCTTAATGCTTTACTGAGTTTACTGAAGCTGTGATTTAATTGAAGCCTCTGTGGTACAGGGGAGAATTGGTGTGACTTTTTCAGTTGAAAAATTTGCTTTTTTGTTTTCTTATCTTCCCCCCCCCCCCTTTTTCTGATAAACACTCAGAAGAAATTTACATGTGATTAAAATGAAACCTCTTAAACAGGCACAAGAAATCTCTGTGTCATTGAAACAAAACATCTTAATTCAATTAAAAATGCAGCATCACCGGGGTGGGACAGAATATTTTGTTCCTACAAGGGAAATTCCTCAGAACAGCACAAAAACCTGGGAGCACAAACCCTGTGCTGTTTGTAGCTGCTGCCTCCAGGGTCCTCTGCTCTCTTTGGGCTCATGGAGTGAGATCTTTTAGCTCAGGTTCTTTCAGAATCCAAAACCTTGGGTCCAATTCCTTCTACTTCTAACCTGAACTCTTCCCGATTGCCTGGGAAGAATCTGGTGTGTGTTGCGACCAGTTATTATTAATTTATGTATCGTGATTGTTGTTGCTGGGCTGGAGAGCAGTGTCCAGTGTCCCCAGTTGGGTCAGCATGCAGTGGCACCAGCTGAGCACTGGGTGCTTTGGGGGGTGGTGAAGGGCAGCGTCCATCAGCTGCCACGTGCTGCAAAAGCAAAACTGAGCCTTTTGGAGTTATTATTTAACAAAAAACCACATCAACCCAAAGCCTGAGCACAGCTGGCAACTTGTCAGCCTCTCTGGGAAGGGGCAGGAGGGCCTGGGCTACATCCCTGTGCTGTGGGGGTCCATCCCTTCACGTGGAATTGGGGCAGGGATGGAGGTTTCCATCCCTGCTGGTCCTCTGCCCTCCCTGCTGCAGGGACAGAGGGCTGAGCTGTGCCTGGTTCCCTGGCATGTCCCACAGGCACCAAAACTCACTTGGGGATTGATAGGGCTGGGCTTTACCTCTTCTCTCTGTGTGTGTCCCTCCCTCCCCACTTCCCTCTCCCTAAAAAATGCAAAAGAACACGAAGATGAATTTTCCTTTTGAAGGATCTAACTTCAAATAAGTGCAGACTTCTGGCTGTTTCTTTTCCTTTTCCTCTTCCTTTTTCTTCCTTTTCCCTTAATCTCAGCCATCTGAAAAGGATTTAATCTCTTCCACTTCCCTTTTGGGGTGATCCCAAAGCCCACTGGATAACACAAGGATATTTCCTCATGCTCAGAGGCAGAACAGCAAGACTGGAGAGGCCCAGATTAAATTCCCACTGGCACCAGGTTGCCCTGTGGCCTTAAGTGATGTGAGTCTGTGCCTCAGTTTCCCTCTTAATACAAAGCATTAGCAACAACCTGGTGGAAAGTGGTTTCAGATCCCTGAACAGGAGTTTTGGGGGTTTATTTTTCACATTCCTGCTGCCAGGAGGATTTAATCTGCATGGCAGAGTTTGATTGTTCCTGTTCTGCCCCATTCTCTGTGGCCCCTGTGAGTCTGCCAAGGCAAAATGAATGTCTGGGATCTGTTGCTGCTGTGGGGTGAAACCAGGAGCTCTTCCCAGCTTCTTGTGTGCCCCAGTCCCCCCTTCCAAGCTCCCCAAACCTACAATGATCTCTCCCCTTGTCCTAGGGAGTCAAAGTCCTTTGTTCACTGCTAAACCCTGCTCTCCTGCAAAGAGCTGCTGTTGTGCCATCTGTCTCTTTATGAATTTTTTAGTAGACTGGATGTTTGTGGGGAGTCAGTAACTCAAAGTGCACTATCCCAGCCATTTGACAAGTGGTTCTCTTAGTGCCTAATTTGTTTGTTTCATTTTATTTCCCCCTCTCTTTTAGACAAAAGGAAAATTCTTTACTAGGTTGCTACACAAAACATCTTGAAATCTTTGATGTATGCAAATACTTAAAGCTTGTAAATGGACTAAACTGGAGAGTAGCTTGTGCTGCTTAATCCTTTTTGTTTAATGTCGACAGACAACAAATTTTCCAGCAAGCTGGTGAGTCAGAAGAAGCTTAAATATCTTTTTGAGTGTGCTGGAAAAATGAAGAAAGGACTAGTTGGGTCTGTGGAACTCCTGGGTTCTGTTCCTTTCTGCCCTTCAGAGTCCCTGTATTTTTGTAGCCATTCACAGGGTCTGTGTTTAACTATAAACCAAGTATGTGATTTTCTGGCCCTCCCTTGATCACACAAAGACACATTTGCTGAGAATTGATGTGTGGGAATACTGTGGAGATGTGGAAGAGCGTTGCTGTCACAGTGGAGAAGCTTTGGGAGCAATTTATAAAGTTCCTCTCCCCCAGGGCTGTTGGTTGCTGCTGGAAAGGAGCAAGAAGTGAGATGGGTTTAACTCACTGCTGGTCTCAAGTACAGCTTACTGGGAGCTGGGACCTTATTTCCACCAGTGTTTTGTGCAGGTTTTCTTCTGGCCTTGTACTGTCACTGTGGGCAGCTCTGCCCTCCAAAAAGAGAGATGCCTTTTAGGACGTGTTAAAGGCAACACAGGTGTGGGGATGCCAACCAGTACTGATCACTTCAGTTCCATTAAATCTGTAACTGGGAATAGCTAGCTCATGTCCTGATCTGAGAACTGCCAGGGGAACAAGCTGAGCCTAAGTAAGGGCACATTATATAATTTAAAGAAATAAAATCTGACTATTGCTCCTACTGCCTGGAAGCCTTAAGAAAATAAGTCCAATGAAGACAAGACCCAAAGGATTTTAGCAGTTCTGCATAAATTAGATAAGCTTCCCTGATGCTTTAGAGCAGCTTGGACATGAGCATGGATGGATTCCAGTCTTTTTAGATTAGTTGAGATAAAGACACTGATGGTGCTCAGGCTAAATCCTGCCTGAGCAATGCAAAGTTTACACATGGTGTAGGAGAATCTTTGTCCCTTTCTAAACTGAGGGTTTTTTTTCCTGGAAATGGGGAGAATTTGGTCCAGTTTGTGCTCATAAACAGCGAGTGAGGAGGTTAAGGCGCTGCTGACCTCAGAGGGACAGAAAGCAGAGTGAGGAGCCATTGGAATCAATGAGGTTGGTAGTAGTGGAAAGGGGAATGGAAAACAAGTTTCCCATGGACTAAAGCACCTCTGGGAATAGAAGCTGAGGATAAATTCACTGTGCAAACAGCGCAGAAGAAATTCTGGGCATGTAGAGCAGCAGCATGTGACACGGGATCTCCACAGCTTCACTCCCTGGGTCTGCCTTTGCCTGCCTCCATCTGCACTCATCAATAAAACTGCCAATATTTCAGAGTATTTGCATCCTAATGAAGGCATCCTCTGTGTATTTATGACCTGAAATACTCTTCCTTCTCACTTTTGCACTCTGCTCGGCCTCTGTCTAGACCTGGTTTTATGGACTTGTCACTTCATCTGCCTAAGCTTTTCAGTTACTGCCTCTTGCTTTTCTTTTGAACCTTTTGTTTCTCTTCATCCCTTCCCTGTGTGTTCCTTTCACCATCTGTTTCTGGTGGGATCTCCCATATTTTCTGCCCTGTAAACATCCCAGGGTTTCAGCCTCTCTGAACTGATTGCTTCACCTCTGAAAAGGTTCTCCCAATTAATGTGCTCCTGATTTCAGATGGGGGATGAAACAATTTGTCCTGCTTGGAACATCACCCCAAATCCTTGTGAAGTGAAGACAAGATTGAGACTGAAAGTACATAAAGTGCATCTGAAGCTTAAGTCAGTTGGAGATGTAAAATTAAAGTTATTAGGAGCTCACAGGAGTTGCCCAAGAAGATGTAGGAGACAGTTTGTAGGACACACTTCCCACGAAGGAGTGGAATCCCAGCCTTGTATTGCTGGATCATGTAAGCATGTCCTGGAACAACATTTCCCCTCTGCAGCTGCAATTCACACTCTCATCTTTCTCCCTCATTTGGATCTTTAATAGGCTGCTGTCATCCAACCCATCCTTCTTTTTCCTCCTTATTATTGTTCCTTTTTCTCTCCATCTCCTCTGCTACTTTTCCTCACAAATAAATGCTGATTTCTCCATGGGCGTCCCACTTACAGCTCCACATTTGGTGGCTTTTCCTCCAAGTGGAGTCCATCGAGCTTGTAAATTGTATTGGATCAGTGAGCCCATAATGAGGCTTCTAAGTCCAAACAGTGCAAGTCTGCTGGGATTTTATTGTTCATAAAGCTCCTTCCCTGGGGAGTGATAGAGCCATTAGGTGTGTGCTGTGTTTAATATTTGGTCATGACAGGAAGCAATAATTTTCTATCTTTTACTGTGGCTCCCGAGTTGTTTTTAAGCAGTCAGCTTATTCAGTCTCAGTGGCTGTGAACCCATTAGGCAAACAGCTCTTCCCTCTGTGAGTTTGTGTCTTCCTACAAAGGCTGTTTCAAGAAAATAAAATCAGGTGGCAACTGCTTGCCCTGTGGTGGTTTTTAATCCCTTGCTTTTCTCAGTGGCTGTCACTGACAGGAGTTGGCATAAGGCTGATTTCACCAGAAAATGGCATTTCTCATGCTGAATGAGATTTTAAAAAATTTATTTCAGCAGAGAACCACCAAAGCTCCTGTTTGCATGGGGTGTTATGGGTTTGGGTGTTTCTCTTGTGCAAATCTGTTATTTGATTTCAGTGGAAGCAGCAGCAAGGTTATATTCAAGTGTTCTGCAAGTGGTTTTGTGTCTATATAAACAGAAAAAAAAATGAAAATAAGAGTTTTGGGTGTAGCCTGTAGGAAGCTGCTCCTCTGACAGTGCCTTCCTTGCCTTCCCAATGCTTCCCTCAAAGAACCAGGCAACTTTCTCTCTGGGATGTGCCAGGAGTTCTGCACATTCTGTGTCCTGGTTGTACCACCAGGCTGTTTTCAGCCTGATTATTGCAGGTTCCCTTGCTCTCTGCTTAGGTCTCCTCCTTTGCTCCAGGGGAAAGGTTTTCCACTGCCTCATTGCCCCGCTGGGTCCTTGTCTTGGATCTCTGCAGCTCAGTGGGAGAGGTTCCTATCAGAAAGGGAAAGAATAATTGGCTGGCTCCATCCCAGAGCTGTTGTGAGGGCACAGAGACCCCAGGTGGGTTTGCATTAACCAGGAGCACACGGGTTCTTTTTCCAAACCAAACCTGAGAGGAAGATCCTGGGCTGTTTGGGAAGAGGGAGGGCAGTTCCAGAGGGGCTTCAAGCACTTGAAACCCAGGACACAACAAACACATGAAACCAGCTCATGGCATAAAGAAATTAAAGCTGAGTGCTGGTACCTTACAACTCATATTTAATTAATTTTTGAGAGATGTGCTTAGGTTTTCTTATGATAAAAAGTTATTTATTTTGGTTCATCAAAGCAGTTAACACTTTGTATTATTCAGCATCAAGAAGGGTGTGTGTAAATAGTTTAAAAGAAAAGTCAAAGTGCAAAGATTGAAATTTGGCCTCCTGCTTCCTCTCACAGTCACAAGGTTTCTGTAAGGAAATTCAGGTCTTGAAGTTGCCTTCTTTAGAAAAGATGAGACTTGAGCTTCTTGTGTTCACATGACTTTAAACCACAAAGAGTGGTTTTGGGTGGCTGATAAAGCTGAGAGTTCTGCCTCTTTCTACGCCCATTTACCTTCAGTTTTTAATTTGGAAATGCTCTTGGAATTTATGGCTGCTAAAAAGTTCCCTGGGTCTTCAAACTTGCCTGTGCTAGATTGTAATCTGGATTAGGAGTGCTTGAATATAAACTGTAGTTTGGATTAGGAGGGCTTGAATTTGGTTTTCCAAATCTCTGCTCTCTTTGGGAACGTGGGTGCTCAGGGCCTTGAAGAAAATAACCAATTTTTTCCAGCTGAATCCCTGCCAGTGTAAATCTTTCCCCTTGATGCTGACAAAGTATCTGCTCAGTCAAAATTCCTCTGCTAAGGAGGGGAGAAAAAGCTGTACAGCCTTGTGTCAGTGTCACTTGTTGACACAGAACCTCAGAAAAGCCCCATCCTCTGGCATGTTTTGGTTAAAGGTGGTTTTTTTCCCCCTTTCCTCTGTATCTCAGTTCCCAGCACTCCTTCAGGGATATCTGGTTCTCTCATTTTCCAGCTTTCCTTTGGTGCCTTCGAAAAGTGTCACTGAGTCCTTTCTTCCCAGCCAGCAGAGGCAGGACCGTGGCTCTGCCCAGTAATTTGCCTAAAATGTGGCTGCCCTTCAGGAGCAGAGACTGCAGCCATTTCTAGGGTGGGGAATGTGACTGTGTCCCCTTTGTTTGGTTATTTTTTTACAGTGTAGTGGCTTAGTTCAGATCATCTCTTACTTATGTCACAGAGGTAAAATAAGTAAGAGATGATCTGAACTAAACCACGACACAGAGGGAAATAGATATTTTTATATGTACATACAGTACAATCTATTTTAAATAATATACATTGTAGTAAGTGTTATTATTATTGTATATTATATTATTAGATGTTATATTTTTTACAGGCAAATATGACATCTTTTATATATGAAGATACGTGAAGTTCAGTCTTTTTCTGCACTCATAAATTGATGGTTTTATAATAATAATAATAATGTCATGATAGAGTCAGGGATTATACTGGGTATGTCAAAAAGGATTTAATTTAGAGTTACTTCCTTCATCTTAATTCCAGCATTCTGTAAACCCTGAATGAGTTTTTATGAGGAATATTCCTGTACTTCAGATCTTTGATGCGTGAAAGATTTCCCTTTAACATTGCTGCAGCTGCAGGAGGGTGTGAGGTTTGATCTTCCTGCAAGCTTTAATAAGAACAATAATAACAACAACAATAATAATAATAATAATAATCTTCCCTGTACTTTACTTTTCTCTCTGTGTAAAAAGCCCAGAGCTGTTCCAGAGCTGTTGTGGGGCAGTGCCAGCGGTGACAGAGCAGCACAGGGTAGTTTTTAACATCCCAGTTTAAGATCCTGCAGCACAGCCAAGCCCATTCCAGGTACCAAACCCCCAGGATTGTACCAAACTCCCAGAGTTTCACTCAGCTCATGAATTGAGCCTCTCTGCCACCATCACCTGCTCCCCCAACACGACATTTCATGTGTTTAACAGTGAAGTTAAACCAAGACACGACTGGATTTGAGTCTCAGCCCCCTCCTCTCTGAGACATGGAGCAGAACTTGGGAAGTTCCCTGAGCCCCTTTCTCCCTGCAGCTGCTCCCAGCCCCCACTGGAGCACTGGGCAGGGAGGGAGATGGGCAGCTCCCTGCAGGAGCAGGGCAGGCTCTGGCAGGGAGGGTGGCTGTGGGTAACGGATTGGGGCAGCCATCCCAGGGGACTGGGAGTGGGATGTGGCGCCCACTCCTTTCTCCTGTCACCCGTGGTATGTAAATCCCCTGGAGAGAAAGGGAAGACAGCTCTCAGTGACATAAATCCTCAGTTTTCAGTCTTAAGGATTCTTCACCCTTTGTCCCCAAAGGTCTGTGTGAGAGATTCTGTCCCTGCCATGGTCCCTGTCCCTTTGACACGGGGGGTGGCAGCTCATCCTTTACCTGTGTGCAGACCCACCTTGGAGCAGCACGTTGTGCCTTTCTTGCATTTTCTAGAGTAGAAATGTCCCTTTCTGAAGGCTCGGCACTGTTGCAGATGTTTTATTGAGATTTTTGTGTTTGGGTGGGGAAAAGGGCTTTGCACTCATGCCCTGTGTCTCTTTGTGTCACTGCCTCGGGCTGTCACCTTGTGCAGGTTGGTTTTTCCTCGGGAGGAATTGTCAGGAGCACAAAGGGTCACATTCCCACCTCTGCCTGAGTCCCATCCAGTGCCTGGTGTCAGAGGAATACTGAAATCATGTTCTACTGTCTGTGCAAACTCTGCTTTGTGCTGTCTCCTGCAAAAAAGGGTCTGACACGTAAAACTTTATTTAATGGAGAATTGGTCTGGAGACAACTGCAGAGCACTGTGCTGCAGGAGTATTTTGGAACACAACATTTAAAAGGAAAGGGCAGTTTGTTAGTGTCTGACAAAAAAGATCCAGCTTTTATGCTGTGGGTCCTCTGAGCTCCACTGACTGCATTAAAAGCCTCAAATTGGGCTCTTGCTTATATTAATTTAAATTTCTCTTTGAGGCTCCTGGTATTTTAGGGCTGTCTAGGACAGCTGTCCCATTTTTCTTGTGTTTCAGCTCTTCCTTCTCTATCCTTTCTCTCTGGGAAGCTCTGGAATGCAGAGGGTTTGTACTGTGCCTAAAGACTTGGGGTCCTGCTCTAGGCTGAGTCTGCTGCTCCTAAAATAGTGCAATAATTTCAACTTGTCCCTAATAGTGATTGCTGCTATACATGGAAATGTGTTTGTTTATCAAATGGACTCCAATGAAATGTTTATTTTCTCCCTGCACCACAGTTGTTTGAACCATTGTGTGTAAAGTAATTAATGAAACTGAATAACCATTTAAATATTTTCTATAGTTTCTTAATAATTGTCTTCTAGAATTCTTCATAACTTTTTGCATAATTGGCAAAACATTTAAGTAGGTTTTGTTACTTGTTGAAACTTCTTGAAAATAAGAAGTTTTTCTTTATAAAACCTGGTTCTACACCCAGCATGCTTAGGCAGCCTTCTAACTGTTTCACCAAGAAAAAGTAATCTCAGATTAAAATTAGGAATAAAATCCTTCATGAAAATTGTTCTACTCTCATGTCCCAAATAATCCCTGCTAACGATGGGGTCTCTTGTTTCCAGACTGCTGGTTCTAATTGATGTCATTTGATCTGATCTGTTTGCTGGGCACTGAGTGGCAACTGAAACATGAGATGGGTTTGAAGGGGCTGTGTGAAAAAAAATTACAGCCATGGTGGTGTCACTGCAGAACTCCTGGCTGTGGAGGGAATTCCTACTGTGGGCAGATACAAACCCTGTCTTTCAGCCCAGTTTTGCTTGGCCCAGCTCTCATATCCCCAAATATTTGCTGTAAATGGCAGCAGCCTCACTGCAGAGGGACCAGGTGGGACACCTGAGTGTTCTGCACTCCGAGATTCTTTGGGATCTCCAATTCCCAATCACCCCAGTAATGCACATGGAAAACTTCCCCTTATCTTGTTACCCCATAGTTCACCCATAAAAAATCCTCCTCTCTCATCCCACTGAAAATTTCCCCTGTTCCACAGTCCCACCTCTGTCTCCTAAGCCCTGTTTTCTCCTGGAGTTCACCATTGTTTTGCCAGCCCACCCCTCACAAAGCAGAGGTCACATCAACATGACCTCTTTGCTGGTATGAGGAGGCTGCTAAATAATTCACGTGGCCAACTTGATTTCAGGGTCCACATTTGTTTTTTCCACTCTCCTAATCAAGATGCTCATTTAATTCTATTCCAGCACCTGTTCAGCAATTAACACCCTACAATTTGCATCTTACCCTGACATTTGCTATCTTTCCAATTAGTTTTTATATCAGTATAATTAGGTAGGGTTATTACAGTGCATCAAGCAGGGTCGAGGATATTCCCAAGCCTTTAAGCTCTTTCCCAGATTTGTTTAGGGAAGCCACTAAGGGTAAATGGTTGATTAGGATCACTGTTTTTCTTCTTCATTCAGATCAGGAGAAAACTGTTTCCCCATGTGGCCCATGAAAGATCAGGGAAATATGTCAGTCTGTAAGAACTAATATTATGTAGTTCGTGACTTTTTGGGTGAATTTACAGGGGATTAGGAGTAAGGGTCAGGCTGTGCAGCCCCTTGCAGCAGCATTCACCAGTGGCCTTCATTATGCTCTTGCTTTATGTTAAGCTGAGCAAATTGCAACGATGGTTTTAATTTTTAAAATCAATTTTTTTTTGGAGTTGACATGTGAGTGGGTGAAAAATCCGAATTAGAGGGCGACCTGACAATACTGAACATTGAGCTTAATTGGTAAAGACTCTGGGAGTGAAATGACTACTCCTAACACCTTTTAATTTCAATTTCACAGAAGGAGGGTCTTGCTGTTCAACTGTGACTGCTTTGGGTTGTGGGCTCCTTGAGCCAAAAACAGTCCTGCAGCCAAAGTGGCAGTACAGGGGACCTTCCTAAAACTGCTGAACTCCAGCAGATCCCTCCTCAATACCCAGTGCTGACAGAAGGGAGACTGATGTGTGTGTGGGGAAGTGAGACACAAGGCAAGGAGGGGAGATCTATAGTATGGATCAGAGGGGAGAGGATTTTTTCTTATCTCACACCACCCAGCTCTCCCTGTCCTCCCTTTTTTTTAAGGTTTAGTTAAAACCATCCCCCTGCAGCCCTCAAATTCCCCTGCATGTCTCTTCCTTCTGGAGGTGCACACAAAGGCTGGTATTATCAAGAGGCAGCATTGCCCTTGGCAAGATTGCAGTGAAGGGTAGAATAGGAGGAAGATTCTCATCGTGCTGGAGAAAGTGAAGAGGTGGATAAAAAAAATCCCAAACTACCACACTTCATGTCTGAATGTGGGGGTTATTCTGAGCTTTTTGGCAATGCACTTTAATGATGCTCTCCAGGTCTGGGTAAGGCCCTGCTGGGACCCCAAAGGAGGGATCAACAAAAATTCCCTGGCCTGGAAAAGCTGGAGAGAAGCAGAGCTCTCCTGTGCTGTGTTGGTACAAGCAGTTCTAATGTTTGCAAGCACACAACAGAGTCACCCTTGCTCAAGTTAATATCATTTACTGTAATGAACTTAATCTCTCCCCATTCTGTTGGGGGTTTTTTTAATCTCCTGTTGCTTTATACGGGTATCTGAACAGGCTTAGAAAAATGGGGGGTTGAAATACCTTGAGGAATTGGGGCAGCAAAGAAGTGAGAGGTGGTTTTGTGGAGTGGGCTGAAGGGGTTGGATGTGACGAGGCAAAGCAGGACACAGAGTTAATGGAATTCACTCCCTCTGCCAGTGCACAGAACCAGCCTTGCTCATCTCCCTCCTCAGTCTGTGAGGGAAGAATCTGACCTAAAACCCCAAATATTGCCATTTATTGCTCTGAACTTTGGATCGGACTGTACTGGTAGAAGTTATCCACTCAAATTACTAGAGTTAAAAAGGAGAGCAATAAAAAAAAAGGGGGAAAGTTTTTGTGAGGGTCAAAACTCCACTTGGGGAGAGCAGAACTGACAGAAGCCCCTCAGTGGATGCTGTGCCCAGCAGATTTCAGAGCCTCTGCTGTGAGCTGGCAAAGCAGCTGCTCACCTGTGCTGACAGGAACTGTGGGGTGCCCTTTTTCCAAGGCTTTGTCTCAGCCTTGTTCTTGGGCTGAGCTGTCCAGACGAGAATGGTCTCTTTATACATCAAGTCCCACACTTGAATGGCCTTAAATGTGCTCTGAGAAATGGTGAGGGACAATTGGTATAAATCTGACTGCAAAGGGGGAAGAGTCTATACTGAGGGGACCTTTAAAGAGATTTCTCAAGCCCTGCTTAGCTGGATGCTCATCTAAGCTAAACCTTGAGCAGCAGAAATTTTCCCTGATGTTCACCCCTGTGTCTCCTGTTAAAATCTGGAGCCTCGTGTAGTGGGTAGGTGGGTGGAGGAAAAAGTCACCAAACAATGCCTTTAACATAACCATGCCCTGTGTTGTGCAGGGTGATGCCATTGTCTGATCAACTTGTCTGCACTGAAATCTCACACTTCATCCTCTCCCCTTGACAGATTTCACCTGGGAATGCAAATACACTTTGTCACTGATGGGTACTGTGGGAGCAAGTTACTGTGGGCCAGCAAGACTTAATAACCATCCATCATTTAAGAGTTCTAAAAGAGTTCTAGAAACTTCTAATGGAATGGCAGGAGATCTTCTCATGGGGATGTCAGGACAGGTTTGGGTGAGAGCACTGAAGGGCTGAATTTTTCCATTGCTGGGGGTAAACTGTTCCTTAACCAGCAGTTGGAAACCTTCTCTGAAGCTCACCTGCTTATTCACCAAGGTCTTGGACTTCAAAAATTGAATCTTTAGCTCCCCCATCACTATTTAGACTGAGATCTGCTCTTCTGCCTAGGAGTTCATAACAGTAATTATAATCCAAATCTAATGGCTGGCTTGGAAAATCATCCTGAAGGCAGCAGTTGATGTTACAGAAATTGCTGGCTCTTAAGAACTTTTGCAAATGAAGCCATTTCCAGCTTGTTGCTTTTGAATGTGAGGATTCTGTTCCAGATCATTGTATCTCATGCACATGAGTGACCTTGCTTCAGGAGAGAGAATGAGCTCAGTTTGAAGGACCTTTTATCAGTCTCCAAAGGGAAAATTTAACCTGCAGTGTCCAGAATGTGCTTGTGGTGTCTTTCTCTGGGAATCCTTCAGTTTTGGGCTACTTTGTGAGTGCACTCAGAGTTATAAAAGTTGAATCTTTTCCATCTGGATTAGCTCATCCCGTACTCTCCCTGGCGTGGCCCTGCTCAAGAATCTCGTGCTGTATTTTATTAATTAATTCCCTGCTGTAGCTTGGAGAGTTGCTTCCCTGGAGGCAGGTGTCCAAGGCTGATGGCAGTTACATCCCCTGGCACAGGGACATGTCAGACCCTTGGTGTGCTGTCCTCAGGAACTGGACAAGAAAGAGCTCAATGAAGTAAATGAATAATCACATTAATGGTGTTTGCTAAGTCTCTCATCCAGTGCACCAGCCAGAGTAATTGCTTCAGAGCTTTGTGTGAAAGCCAGCAGGCTGATGAAGAAATATAAACAAAATTATTCCCTTCCCTTTACCCCAAACAAGAAGATAACCATTAATAAGGGCTCTTTGTTTCCTCAAAATCTAAAAATAAGAGCATGATGTGTGAGCAGGCAAGGCTTGTGTGTGCAATCAGTGCTGGCTGCACTGCCAACTGTACTGAACTTCCTCTGTTTTGGGGGGATCTTCCAGGCCTTTTGCAGTTGTGCTCATAGACATGAAGTTTCTCTGTGTGAACATCAGAATATTTGTGTGTGAGAACCAGCAGTGATCGGTGTTGAGCTGTTTTTCCAACTGCAGATTTATCAACACATTATTAAACCAAAATGATGCAAAACTTTACAAATCCCTTTTTAATCTTTAAAAGCCAATTTGGGTGAAATATCAATATTTTATTATTATTATTAGTAGTAGTAGTAGTAGTAGTGTTGTTTTTGTTGTTGTTGTAATTGTTACTATTATTATAATAAAAGTTTTATATGTCCAAAGTTGAAAGCCAAGTTGAAAATAAGACAGGAATCCTGCAGATTAGGCACTGTCAGCAGGGTGTTTGACTTCTCAGTTTTCCTCCCGTGAAGCTCCTTGGGTGAGCTCAGTGCCTGGAAGCTGTCAGGTACAGAAGGAGGTGGCTGCTGTTTGGAAATAAATAAATTTGTAGGATGAAAGGTCACGCAAAATATTTGGGAGCTGTGCAGCTGGCAGCGGGAGCAGCTGCCCGGATTCCCTCCTCAAGGTGTTGCTGTGATTTTCTGGGGGATGTTTAGGGGGGACAGCGATGGGGAAGGGGGAGCCTGGGGAGTGTTTGCAGCCGGGAGCAGGTGACCAAACTGATGAGTGGCTTCTGTGTTTTGTGCTAGGAGGGGTCAGGGAGGGGAAAAAAACCCCATGTGCGGGGAGGGCTCTGCATTTTAACACCTTCCCTGCTAAGCAGGAGGCCGGCTCGGGGTGCTAAATTCCTGTCTGGGAAACAAATCAGTGCTGTGTGCAGTGCCGAGCTGTCAGCAGCGCTTTGCAGTGATGGGCTTTGGAGACGTTTCCTCCGGCTCCCGGAGCAGCCGCAGCCACTAGGGAGCTGTCTTTAGCTCGGATTTCACAGTTAGCTCATTAGACCAATAACAGCAGACACTCACTGGCTTTTTCTTCAAGAATTTGTCAAGCCGGGATGTATTTATAGAGTTATTGCTTGACAATAATAATATTACACCTCCCTTTACCTGTTGCAATGGTTTTCTCACAGAGATCATCTTTGCCATTATTCCTGTGTGCTTCTCTCTGTGCTGATCTCTTCTTAAAAGGAGTTTGAGATCCTTGAATTCTTTGGCTCTTCTCAGATTTGGGGATTCGCCTTCTATGTTGAATAATAATCCTAAGGATTGAAATGGGAAAACTTTACACCATCACTCCAGCCATTAAGAAAATCCATCCTGTAGGATCTGAAGTGATGGGACAGCCCTGGTGACACCAATGCAGGAAAAGATACGGAATTACCAGAAAAGCAGAAGTCAGAGACTCCAGTTTTGATTAGTATCTGGTACACTCCCCCTTAACCAAGTAATCTGATGTCTTTGCTTCAGTTTTAATAGTCAGATATCACTGGGTTGGGAGTCCTCAGTTAGATTCCATAAATAAGAGGGAGAAAAGTGTGACAGAAAAAATAATAAAAAAGTTAATGTTTTTCAGTTTCAGCTCTGATATGGGAAAACTGTGACTTTCAGCTTTTCAGCCCGGTCTAGGTCATCACAAACATCAGCCTGGCTGGTTACCAGTGACATTTGGGATTGTTAAACCAGAGCTGTGGTACCAAGGCTCAAAGTGGGCGTAAAGAAAGTCTGGAAATGTGCTGTGTGATGCTGTCTGGGGCTTGCAGAGTGCTGGGAGCAGGTGGGAATGCTGTGGCAGGACAGGCAGGATGTGACCTGAGGAGGAAGGATGTGAATGCACAGCGACCTCCCAGTGTAAAATGTCATCCCCCAGTGCTTGGCTATGACTGGGAAGCCAGGGATGGATATCAGGGATGTGTCTGCTCTCTCTTCCAAAGGAAAAAGGACTCAATCTGCCCCTTGTTCCCAGATACCTGATGGGTTTAGGACTGGAATAGAGGGAGGAAAGCGGGAAGCTAAAGGGAACTTGAGGTAAATACCTGTTTAGGTAGAAGGTGACAGTGTTGGAAATTCAGTGATGCCTTCCATGCCTTTTCAACAAGGAAGGAAAACCCCAGAATGGAGCTAATACAAGTCTTACTTCTGCTCCATCAAAATACACTCCCAGCTTTGGATCTCAGCCTAAAATTTGGGCAGCTAGTATATCTCTGTATGGGAAATAGTCCAAATAGGACTGACAGGCAAGTGATGTCCAAATTTCTTCTACCAGAGTAAAGCCATAAATAAGTTTTAAGAAAGTAATATGGTGTCAAGTTGGTTAGGAGAACATGATAGTGGTGGCTTTTCCTTATCAAACAGAAGATACAGCTTCCCTTGCTCTCTGGCTCCTAATTTGCACTTGTTTTCCTGAGGGGGGTGGGTTTGTATCTGGTTCTGTAGCTGGACCTGACACTAGAAATGGTTCATTTGTCACAGCAGCCCCTAAATCCAGTGCTTTGCTCTGGAAAAGCTGTGAGTTGCTCTGTGCTGCACTGGAGGCACCAGTGGCCAGTTGGCATTTGGGCTCATTTCCTGCAGGAGCTGTGGGATGAACAAGTCCAGCACAGCCATATCTGGCAAAAAGCACTGGCAAACTGAGCATTAATTAAACAGCTGATAAAGTTTCATTTGGTTCATTTTCCCTGCAATAAACCACTAATTATGTCAGAATGGGAACGTTTTCTGAGCACTGCAGCAGGATGGGGCTGAAATGGCTGTGATGGCTGTGAATGCAGAGCCACCCACACTCTGCTGCAGTGACGGGAGGAGCACAACAATTCCAGAGCCAAGGGATGAAACTGAGGAGGAAGTGGTGGGTTCTGACAGTCAAATCTTTCACTGAATCTCTCTGGTTTCAGCACACAGCTCAGCACCCCTCTGCTTCATCTGACAGGAGGAAACTTCCACTCATTTGGGTGATAATTAAAATGGGTTGGGAGCTGGTTGGGACTTTGTGTTTGCATAATAACTCTGAAACTTAATAGTGACAAGGTTTTCCTCTCTTAGCAAGAAGCTCTTGGCAGTTGTAAGTGTATTTTAAACTATTGCAGGGAATTTTTTTTTTTCAACCAGTAAATGCACAATAAAGGTGATGAAGAGTTGCACTGCAATACTTCTTGAGTCCTGAAAGGAGCATAACTAATAATGGAGGTAATTTATTATGACTGTTTAGGATCATTTTTGGTAGAGAATTTGGTTTTTCATCCAAACCCCCAAACCCTTTACAAAGATAAAATTACAATATGTGGAATAGGATTGATCAGCAGTATTTCTGAATGAATTAAATTGGTATCTTATGTAGTAATAAAAATATTTTTAATTTAATTTTTCCATTACCAACTTCCCATTTTGGTGATTGTGTGCTAATTTCAGGACAATTTTGTTAATAAGAACCACCTTCCTTGCAAGTTTTAAATTAGGTTAATGGATTTTACTTTTGAAGGTGTAAAATAGCCAGCTCCAAGTGCCCAAATTAATCTGTGACTGGGACTTATGTTCTGTGCCTGGAATATGAGGATGTGGAATACGAGACTCGATGCTAAGTCTGATGTTTAGGGAGAGGTCAGTAAGCCCATCTTAAAAGGGTTACAAATTTTTTGTGATAGGAAGTTTGGACAGTGTTGTTGTTGTCTGAGCCCAGGCCTGAAGGCAGAAGAACGAATGTCCCTTCAAGGGCCCTCTCAGTGTTATTTTTTAAAGATTGAGGGTGGTGTAGCCTAATTTCCTTCAAAAAACAACAACTCCGAGTGTTCCTGCCCTGGTAAGGGCACTCCTGGAAATGCAGCTTTTTGGGATCCATCTGGCAGCCTGTGCTCCAGGCAAGGCCCTCCCAGATGTTCCCAGATGTGTGGTAGTTTCATGCATGATTCTGTGTAAGGCAAACCATGTTTTAGGCTGTGTCTCACCCTCTCTCCTCCCCCATCCTCATGTGGTTGTTTCTCCTCTGAGGTTCGAGACAGTCGGAGAGAATAAAATAATGAATGCAATGAGGAAAAGAAGCTGGGGTTTCTTTTTAGCATTTCAATTTTCTTTCTTTCAAATGACACTTGAGGAGCTGCAGCCTGTTAATGCTCTCTCCAAGGAGCAAGGTTTCTTTTGAGAGGAGAACCACGGGGAAATGCAGCAGCAACAACAAAAGTGCACCAGAATCCCTCAGACCTGGGCATTCTCCACAGAGCTCTGGCTGTCATAATTTACACACCTTGCCTAATTCAGAGCACATGTCTCAGCTACAAGAGGCATTCAGTAGACACGCTGCTGTCTTCCTCTCAGTGGGCCTGCTGTGAGTTTGTCAGCAGTGCTGTTAACAATGACAAAGTAGTTCATCAATATATTTTTTTTAACACCAATATCCCAGAAGCAGCAAAAATCTCCTGTGTTGTTCCTGTGCTGTAGCCTTAGGGGGAAAACTCCTCAGGAACAGAGCTGCTGCTGCTGCTGGGTGCTGAAAGCCTGATCTTTAATCAAGGAATTGGCAGTTTGTCCTTTAATATCCCTGTCTGTGGGTCGTTCTCATACCCAGGTGGGACTCCCTTGGCTGTTGGTTGTGTTGGCACAGAGCTCAGAAACGCTGCTGTGCCAAGGGCTGTGCTGAGCTGGGAGCACTGAGTGCATTCCAGGCAGAGCCACTCGTGCTCCTCGTTATTTTCCAGCTCTGCTGGGTTTGGAAGGGCTTGGAAGGGTCCAGCTGTTGGGCTTGAGCCTGCTCTGTGTCTTCTGTGTGGAGCACAAGCAAGTTAGCAAACCCTCCTGGATCCAGAAAAGCTTGGAAATGGGATGTGGAGAGATGTCTCAGCTGGCTCTGCAGCAAATCCAGCTGGATGATTCCATGTCCTGGTGATTGTCATGCCACTGCAATACCCAATGCCAGCTGAATGGCACTTTATAGTCCAAAAATCACCACTTGCACTTACCCATGGACCTTTAATCTGCCCAAAAATCACCCCTTGCACTTACCCATGGACCTCTAATCTGCCCAAAAATCACCCCTTGCACTTACCCATGGACCTTTAATCTGCCCAAAAATCACCCCTTGCACTTACCCATGGACCTTTAATCTGCCCAAAAATCACCCCTTGCACTTACCCATGGACCTTTAATCTGCCCAAAAATCACCACTTGCACTTACCCATGGACCTCTAATCTGCCCAAAAATTCCTACTTCTGTATGGACCTTTAAGCTGCCTGTTTGCCTTGGTGGTTCTGATGGGAATGGAATAGAAATATGTTGAAATTAAACACTTATAGCCCAAAACCAAAATCAAATGGAACTGGTGAAAGTTTCTGGAAGCTTCTGGAAGTCCTTTCAGGAGCAGATTCTGGAAGGAAATGCAATGGGAGAGAGTAGATAAATAGTAGAGGGGAGTGGATAAGCCAGTCCAGAGCTGGGAGCCTTGGATTTGGCTTTATTTCAGTATAAAAGTGCCACCTAAGGTTTAGCTGCTCCTCAGGCTCCACTGAACAGGAGACCCCAGGAACTGACCTGAGGACTTGGGCACCCATGAGAAATTTTCTGGCCAATAAAAGAATGAACTCCACCATTTTCATGCTGATTTCCTGAATTTCTTAATGGTCCTCAGTCTTCAGCTGCCTGGTGGGATTTTTGAGGGGGGTCCCTGTGCTGGGGTGTGGAATGGGCAGACTGGGAACTGACCCCATTTATCTGATAAAGGAACCTTTCCCTCTCCCCCTCTCCACTGCTCAAGCAGCTTGGTCTGACTCATGTCTGGCCTCTACAACATGTGGTAAGAGTTAAGAGAAAAGAAAAAAGGCAAAAAAAAAAAGTGGGGGAAGGGTAGAATGGGAAGATTCCACTGAATTTAATAAGATTCCTTAGAATTTATACTAAAATCCTTCAGGGAAAGTACACACGCAAACACACACCATGTTTCTGCAAGTTTAGAGCCAAGAAATGTAAAATTTGGGTGGAGGTGTTCAGAAAAGACACAGGGCTTGCAGGTAGAAAAAAGAAGAAGAAAGATGTGTTAAAATGAATACCAAGTTAGACCCTGGCCTTGGTGGGAATAGTCCTAAAGCTGTTGAATTCCACTGGATACCAGCTGGGGTCTGTTCTTCTCCCAGAGAATGTTTGGGAAGAACTGATGGAACTCGCCCTTGGCTGCAGCGTGGGGTGAGTGTTCAAGGAAATAAAATGGATGCTGTTCAAGCCAAAGCTGCAGAATCCCCGCTCCCTTAATCCCATCCGTATCTTTTCCATCCCCATGGAAGGCGGTTTGGAATAATTTCTGAGTGAAAAGAATCGTTCAAGAGCAGATTTGTAGAGCTCAGCTGCAGGAGCCTCCAGCCTGGGTTTGCTTTGTGGCCAGTCTTCCCACTGCCTTGATCCCAAACTGTGGGAATTGGTCTTGAGTTGGGTCTCAGTGCAGATCCTACAGGGAGAGTTTGTGTTTCCCTGCAATATCTTAAGGCCACATTTGTTGTGTTACCTCTGTGTGGGCTTTTTGGCTGCCCGTGCACTAATTTGTTGACATAAGAATAGAACCATATTTTCAAGCAGCATCTGCTTGTCTTTCTTCTATGAATTCTGCATATTTTCTGCTGTTTTTCCAAAAGTTGCTGGGCCTACATCCAATAACCTCTCCCCAGCTCTTCCAAAAATTGTTTCCGGCAATTGACCAATTGCCTGAATAAGGATGAAAAAAAAAGGGTTATCTGCACATGAGAAGGATTGATTGATTGATTGATTGATTTATTGATTATAAGGGTGCAGAAAAATTGGAATAACTAAGCCCTCCCTCCCCAGGAAAACCCACAGAGTCCACAACCATGGAATTTTAAAAGCAAGGCCTTGGGGTGTAGTTTGAGCAGTGCCATAAAACCAGTTTGGAATCTGCTCACTCAGGGCTTTGATTTGTGTTTATTTACATAGCTCAGATGGTTCTCCACTGCAGAGCTGGTGGAGTCAATTGCAGAATCCCAGAATGGCTGGGGTTGGGAGGGACCTTAAATCCCATCCAGTGCCCCCCTCCCAGGGCAAGGACACTTTCCACTGTCCCAGTCTTCTCCAAGCCCCATCCAGCCTGGCCTTGGGCACTGCCAGGGATCCAGGGGCAGCCAACAAATGTGTCTGAATTTTACTCTCATTATGGACAAAGATACAGCTCAAACTGAGGCTTAAGCTGGGTTCAAGCCACACTTAGTTCCTTTTATAGGCAGGTAAATGCTGTTTGTTTCTCTCTGCTGCTCTGTTACTTCTTTGAGAGAAGTAACCCTCAACAAGGAGAGTTATGAAATTCTGAGGGCAGAAACTTTTCCAGCCTTCCCAGGTGGGTGAGTGAGGACATCTCCCAGCTGTTCCTGGTGCAAGCCTGGTGATGAAAACCAACTGAACAACACATCAAGTCTGGAGAGGATGAACTTGTGTGCCACCCTTGTGCTCCAAGGGTTGTGAACGTGCATCATCATCTCCTCTGGAAACCAGATCAGTCTTGTCATGCAGGGCCAGCCACAGCTCTTAATTGTCCTGTCTAACGTGCTATTCCTTTGCTAATAGTTTGAGTTATTTCTTTGTTAACCTTTACACAGCCAATAACAAATTAAACATCATTATCTGAGTTTAAAATAGGCTGTAAATCTTGAAGCTCTGCTCAGTTCTTAGGTGCTTACAACAAGGGAGCAATAAAAGGGCATTTAATGACACTCCCAAACGCAACGTGGGAAGTGTTATAAGCAAAAGGGATGAGAACAGGGCACTTCTGAATTGTCCATGGGAAGATTTGTTTGTGTAAATGTCTGATCTGGAAATGTGGCGCTGATCAAAGCGAGGAGCTTTTCAAGTTGCAGGCAGATAGCGTGGTTCCAATGCCCTGAATGGCTTTGACTCAGCAAAATTAAAGGCCTGTAGGAACATTTGCCACAAAATCGCTTAAATAACTGCTTGCCTCATCCCTGGAAGTGTCCAAGGCCAGGCTGGACAGGGCTTGCAGCAACCTGGGATAGCGAAAGGTGTCCCTGCCCATGGCAAGGGGTGGAAGTACATGAATTCTAAGGTCCCTCCCAACCCAAACCAGGCTGGGATTCTGTGAAAAGTTGGATGTGGGCTAACTATTCCAGTGCTTCCAGACTGGGAGGTGGCAGAAGGGTGGTGATGAGTTTGGAAGGTGTTTTCCCTCTTGTGTAGAGAGCCCCGAGCACTGAGTGCCACATCCAGGCCTTCCTCGGACACCTCCAGGGGTGGGGACTCCCCAAGATTCCCCTTCTCCCCTCCCCTGCAAACAGCACCTGTAAGACAGCCCAGCAATGACTAAACCAGTAACTGACGTGCAGAAGGGCAGTGGCACTGGTGTGGCACTGGTGTGGCACTGGTGTGGCACTGGTGTGGCACTGCGTTGGTGTGCCTGGGGCCTCTCCTGCACCCGGCAGTTCTGAGTAAAGGAGGACCAGCCACCAGCTGATTTGTGCCAGCATTTCATCCGCTCGCTCAGTCTGGGAGCAGGAGGGTTAACAGAGCTCTGGCTGCTTGCTGGGGCTGCAGAGCAAGTGTCTGTGTGATTGTCACCAGCTACAGGTTTTTTACGTCTTTGGAGCACAGTCCCTTACAATTTCTGTCCAGTCAGCAAAACCTTTTGGTCTTGTGTTTGTTGTGCCTCAGGGGTGGGGACCTGGACCAGAGCCTTCTCTGTGCTGGGAGGCTCCCACTTCCCATCATCTCTAACCCTGCTTATCCACAGGAACCTGCTTCCCCCTGAGATGGTGGATAAGTGGGATTTATCCTTTCATATGAGATCTCCTGGCAGAGACTTTTCAATGGGATAAAATGAGAGAATCTGTCCAAGTTGGGGCTGGAGGGCTGTGTGAGGAAAAACTCTTTGTAGCTGAGTCTGCTTCTTGGTGTTTTAAATATTTTTTAAATGATTATTATTACTAATTTCAATTTGTCCATCTTGGGGAGTCAAGTCTGTCCCCCTGTCACCCAACATAACCCAACAGAAAGGTGAATTTCCTTCCTGCATCATGGAATTAATTTGGTTTCATGCACAAAAATTTTATCACCTAAGGGACAAACCCATTTACAGGAGAAGAGCTGGGCTGGGGAAGATGTGACAGAAAAGCAAGCACAGTTTTTTATTAATTTAACAAAATATCTTCACATATATTAATGCCCCACCCCTGTGAGCATCCAAGGCTAGGTTGGATGGGGCTTGGAGCAACCTGGGGTAGTGGAAGGTGTCCCTGCCCAAGCAGGGGCTGGAATTAGGTGATTTTAAGGTCCCTTCCCACCTAAACCATTCCATGATTATATAGTTTCTGTATTATGACAGCAAAATGCTGTTGCTTGTTGCTGTGATTACTCACGTGACACAGGCCCTGGCACAGCCAGCTGGGACTGGGACCAGGATTTTGAGGGTCTGAGCTGTGGGTTTGGTTCCCTTGGCCAGGCTGGGGCTCTGTGGCTGAGCTGGGAATGGAACCTGGCATTTCTGAGTTGTAATATTTTCCTTCAACCATCTTGCTGTGGCATCTTCTCCCTTGTACTCCACCCTCGTGGCAGCAGCTGGAAATCAGAATTAACGCTGTCTAAGGCTGTTTTTCCTGCTGTAGAACTCAGTTGCTGCTGCACTGCAGCCACATTGTGAGTGGTGTCTGTACAGAGCCCTAGAAACGGAATCTTGAAAATTTTGTCCAGCAAATTCCAGGATCAGCCAGCAGGAGCCATCCTGCCTGGGACATTCCCAGGCTGTGCAGGTACCCCATTTGTACTGCAAAGGGAAATCCCAGCAGCTCCCACCCCAGCACCTGACTTGGTGCAGCACAGATTTCCAGCAGATTGGATCTTTTCCTTACCTTCCCAGAGGAGCTCAGTGTGTTAAACCCTATTTTATTTCTATTTTATGATGAAAATCCATTGTGGCATTACAGTACCATGGTGGTTTGTTTGGAAGGGGAGTTACTGGCCTTGATGTCCTTGGGGCAGATCCCAGTTTAGGCACTGGCTCATCCCATTCTCTACCTGTGATTCCTGGTGAGGCTCTTCCCTGACATTTGTCCTGTGACCTACACAAGGCCATAACTCTGCTGGCACTACTTGCATGTGTTCCTTCCATCATAATTTCTTTGAAACCTGTGAAGATGAAATAAAAAGCAGTGCTAGATGGTGGGATATGCTGCCTTGGCTTGGGATGAGGGTTAGAGTCTGTTTTTCTTTCTGTTTTCTGCTCTTGGTGGCTTTGGCTTCCATCAGCCTAAGCCAAAGATGACAAAAATGTGGGGAGAGGCCAGACCTGGAGTTGGTCCTTGCTGAGCTCTGGGCAGCTCCTCTGACCTCCTGCAGCTCAGTAGCAAACATTTGCTGGGTTGTGCCTACAGACAGGACTTTCATTGATTTAATTTTTTATTTATTTATTTGTAAAGGTGCTTGCTCAGCTTTTTAACTGTTTAACACCTGTTACTTCTCATTGTGGCTTTAACTGGAAATGCTTTTAGAAGATAAAAAACCAACTCAGGTGTTTGAGCTTTGTGCTCTCTAATAATGTGGAGTTTGCTTTTTACCTGGAACAAAACCTATGCAGAGGTTTCTGTGGTTTGGAGATGAGTGAAGAGACCTGAACATCTGAGCCCTGATGTCCTTTTGAGGGGCCAGGAGCAGCTTTTGGAGAGGCTCCTCGGTGCTGCCCTATTTATTTTTGCACTTGAAGAGCCTTTGGGAAGTTTGTGGTGCTCAGGGGGAGCAGCAGGACCTGGAGGAGGAGGACCAGGGGCAGCATTAGGGGTGTCAGAGGTCGTGATCCCACAATTGACACACTTGACCCATTTCCCTGCCCCGCTGGGGCCGGGGCCAGGAGGGAATTCCCGAGGGGACAGCACAGGGGGTTTGGAGCTGCATCCAAAGCCCTGCCCTCCCCTGAGGTGGATAATTCGGTATTTATAGCCCTTCTCTCCAACAAGGTCTATGGCACCTCGGGGACCCATTGGGGAAAGAATGCTGATTCCCTTTATGAATTTTTGATAGGGGAGGAGGAGCAAGGGAGGCCACAGGGGGAGCTTGTGAAATGTTAATATTTTTTTCTGTTTTAGTGGTGCTGTGAACATCCCCTCTGATTGTGTTTGCTAGGATAAACTTCCCCGAATTTCACTTCTCTTCAATTTTCCCCTTCCTGCCTGCAAAGCACAAAAAAATAGCCAGGAACTCCCATTTCCACTCTACAATTTCAGCAATCACAGAATTTTCAGCTGCTGTCCTCCTCCAGAAAATCAAGATGCACAGTAAACAGGATATTTTCCTTGAGTATGCTCTAAATGAGCCTCCTTTGTTCAGCTTTATTTTGGTGGTCCATGGGGGTGGCACTCCTGGGACTGGGAGTGTCTGACTGTGCTGAGGAGGAAATGAAGGGTTTGCTTTTATTAAAGTGTATGAATGCACATTTCTCAGCTGTAATTTTTCTTCTTCCCATCATGGACACAAACGTTGACCCCAGCCTTCTTTTTGCAGGTGAAATGTTCCCCCAGTGTGACCTTAACCATGGCTTTAATCACAGAGGGGGTCTGGTGGGATTTTTCATGGGGTGGTCTTTTTTTGGTGTGTTTCCTTTTTTCTTATTTGTAATTTAAACAAAGCTTTGCAGAAATCAGTCTGATTTTGTGCCTTTCTCTGCCGATTTTGGTTTTGTATTTAATTATAACTTTCTTTGCCTTAGGGTGATGCAAGGTCCATATTGTAACAGAGGAACCAGTGATACTTCATTTTTGTAAGGGACCATCAGACAAGGGTCAAACAGGGCAAATGGGTCCAAAGTTTCATTGATAAGAAAGGACAGAGTTAGATGTGGTGAAAGAAGGTGTTTAGATGGGGATTTTGGGGGGAAGAAAGTCTTTGATTCTTAGATAAAAAAACGTGCATCAGAAAGGAGATTTGACATGATTTTCCATAGATGCCCTATCCTTGGAGAGGCAGAGAGGGGAGGAAATAAGAGCTGTACCCCTGGCTCTGTGCCCAGCTGCCTGGCTGAGGGGCCAGGACACATTTCCCCCTTTCATCTTGCTCTCCAGGGTTCCAGAGGGGGTGTGGGGAAGTGCCCGGCTCTGCCTGGGACCTGCTGCAGCTCCAGCAGCACTCCCAGAGCCACAGGGGGCTGAGCTCAGCTCCACTCAGGGGCATTTTGGACTACAAACATCAGGCCAAATAGTGATGCACTCCTGTCAGCCCTGTGAAAATAAGGATCTGGGATAGATGGCACTGCAAGATGCAGGGCCAGGACCGAGTTTTAGCAGCAGGCACAGCAGCATCTCCTGGCTGTGAGGCTGCAGGGACACTGGTCCTGCTCTGCCTCTGGCACCTCTCCTGCAGGGCCTTCCCCTGGGCTGGCTCCACGTTCAGTCTGAGGGCAGTTTGGGCTCTCTGAGTTGTGTTTCTCCCCTCCCTCCCTGTTCTGAGGGGAAGGTGTCAGGCAGGGCAGGTTGTGGGATGCATTTTTGGATGCAGCAGGTTGGCAGGCAGAGCTGGTTTCTACCAGCACTCTTCACCTGGGTGTGTGGTTCCACTTTGGATTACACAAAACTCTTCAGGGTGGAATTCAAATGTAATATGAAATAAAAAGGAGAAAGAAGCCCTCTCCTCTCCATTTGGCTGCTCATTCTGGTTTGTGTTCTGGTTTCCCTCACTTTCTGTCTCTTCCCACCTTGAATTAGGGTTTTGTGCATGCTTGAGAGCCCTATTTCTGTCCCCAGAACCTTTATCCACTTTATCCTTCCTTCAATGAGAATCAGACCTGCCCTCCATGAGCTGTGAAGCCTCCGAGATGATCTAAAATGATGTCACAGAGCTCTCTGTCCAAAGCTTTGCACAGTGTGGTGAGCTGAGCCTCCTTCCCAGTGCAACGTGGTGCAAACACTGCTCTGATCAGTCAGAAAACTCCAAATTCCAGTAGGACATTGAGATTTTGAGGTTATTATTGAGATTTTGATATTGTTATGGGCTTTTAACTTTGGATGGGGCAGGCAATAAATGCAAAATCTGCCACATTTTGCTTTTTCTATTGATTGGCTCCCAAAACAATGCAAAAGCAGAGGCAATTCCCAGTGCAGCCTCGGTGCTGGAGACACTGAAAACACGTGTTCAGCTTGCTCTGGTGAGCAGTCCTGCAGAACAAGCCAGGGCCTGGACTTTGGGGTCTTGGTCTGTTAGATCAGGAGAGTGGGAATCAGAGCTGTCGGTGTCCTGCCCTGCTCTGAGGGGTGAGGATTGTCTGGGACTGGGATGAAGAGAAGGGCAGCAGGGAATTCAGAAGGTCTGCTCCGTTTGTGACTTCAGAGGAGTCAAAAAAAAGGAAGGAAAAAAAAAAAGAGAAAAAAAAAAGACGTCTGGATCTTTGCCTTGGATTTCCCCATCTGTTCAATAAGGATTAAGATACTTTCTCTGCCTCCCATCAGGGTGTAAAACTCAGTGGATTAGCTTGGCTGCTTTTTGATGGCACCTGTTAGGTGCTGTGTTTGCAAGCCTGGGGGATGCTGTGTTCCCTTCTGGGAAATCTTTATCCTCGTTGCTTTCTGCAAAGTCAGGAAAACTTTATTTTTGAGTTTGTTTTCTCGGACTGGTCCTCCACTATTTGACTTTGTTTCAATGATTTCTTTGTCTAAACCAATCCTCAGATATTTTTCCTTTGTCGTGTTTCTCATGCTCCCTGTTTCCCTTCACAGCCAACGCTTTGCAGCAGCCTTGCAAGGTAAATTTGAGTTTTATTCCAACAATGATGTCAGATTCTTTTTCAAGAAGCTTTAGTGCTCCATTACCTTCAAGAATCACAGGCTCAAGGTGAATCTTAATTCCATCATTCCATTTTGCTGCACCAGGACCCATTTCTTTCCTCTTTCCTGTTGTCCATTCCAGACCTCTTCATGAGGTTTTTTTTTCCCTGTTCCCAGCTTGTTAAAAACCTTTTGGAACTTAGAAATGATCTCCCAGACTCTTCTACAAAACAACCTTTAACTTCTGTGATGATCCACTTTGCCATCTTGGTTGACTTTGCCTTCTTCCTTTCTTCTGGAGCGTGTTGGAGTTTGTGGAGGAAAGCCAATGGACCAGCCGTGTTTGTGCAAGACATTGCCAAACTTGCTGAAACTTCTACCAGTGCTTTGCAAATGTTTATTGCTTTATGTGGAAGTCTTGTTGGGAACAGCTCTATGGATGTGGAAAGCTTTTAGTGTCAGGAGGGACAAGGACAACAACTCTCCTACCTCGTTAAAGCAGCAGAATATAAATAGCCTTCACACAAATGTGTTAAAAGGAGGCTGTTAGGACCTCTTAAATAAAGCCTCCAATATAATCAGAGCGAAGGAGGCTGGTAAAAACATTCATTCCCATCGTGATGAAAGTGGGCTAATGCAAACACTGGTACAACCCCCACTGTCACACAAGCAGAGCCCTACAAACCCTGCAGGAACCTCCCCATCCCCAAACGTGCAGCAGAGCCAGCATTTCACAGGAGCTTTGCTCACCATAATAAAAGCAAATTGCCAGGCAAATAGCACAGGCATCTGTCAGGAGAATCCCTGGTCTATTTTGAGTAACTTGGAGCATCTTGGTTCCCAACAGCCATCTTGACATGTGGCTGCACCGTAAATTGCTCGGGGAAAAAGCCAGGCATTTAGCAGTCGTAAAAGAAAAGGCTTCCTGCTGCTGCTGGGAAGGGTTTGCTGCTCCCCACGCTCCCTTTCTGTGCTCCTGCAGCAGCTCTGTCTCTTGCTGAGCTGCAGGTAAGCCTGTCTCAGCTCTGCTGGCACATCTGTCTGTCTGTCTGTCTGTCAGTGTGCCTCCAAGGAGCGCAGCTCTTCACTCTGGCTTCCACAGTGTGTGACACTTCTGTGACAGACACTCGTGGTGTCCCCAGCCTGTTCAATGGACTTTGCTGCTGGGTGGGGTTTGGGGTGTTTTGTCTGCTCCTTCTAAAGTGATGAGGGTCATTTTCCTGAAGTGACCAGGAAAAGGTTTGGGGTGTTTTGTCTGCTCCTTCTAAAGTGATGAGGGTCATTTTCCTGAAGTGACCAGGAAAAGGGCAGGTCAGTGGGGATGAGAGGAGAGAGGCAGATCCACTCCTGGTTCCTGAAGTGACCAGGAAAAGGGCAGGTCAGTGGGGATGAGAGGAGAGAGGCAGATCCACTCCTGGTTCCTCTCTCCTGGTTGTTTTCTTGTGGCTTCCTCCTTAACCCATCACTTAGGGAGACAAAGCACTGCAAGTGTTGGGACCTTGGCAGCTCCCAAATGGATTTGACATTCAGTTTCCAAAGCAAAAATTAAAATCCTCCATTTCTATCCCAGCACTTAGGAAGCTCTTCATGATCTTAACAAAACTGGCAGCAAAATATTTATCTAATTAAGGAGCAAGACAAATCTTCTTCACATTTTGATCAGCTCTGATCCTGCAGGTACAGCTCCTCTGGTTGGTCTGGGGACAGTGAGGCACTGAGCAGAGCCAGACACCTGCCCTGCTTCCCCAGCCCCTCACAAAGGGTTTGTGTCCCTTCTGCACCCTCCTCCTGTTCTATAGGAATTACAGACTCTTAGATCTGCTCCTTATTGCTAAAATTCTGGTGGGTGACAGGAAAGCATTGCCTGTGTTGTTACACCAGTCCTGGTGTGTTGTATTAATTGATTGTAGAAAAGCATTAATCATCCCAGTGGTTATCAGAGGTCAGTGCTTGTTCTAGCAGGACCCTTAAATTTATCTGGTGTGGAGGAGGAAAAGAGGGGTGAAGTTAAACCCTAATGCTTTACAGTGACCTGCTCTCAATTGTGAACTTTGCCACGAGCTTCCTCGGTGACTTGGGGTTACTCAGTTCCACAAAACCTTGGTTTTCCTGTCCAGGAAATGGTTATTGTAGCATTTTCTTACAGCTCCTCCTTGTCTGAAGTTCTGGGGTTCAGTCCTCACAGCGTTTCATGTAATGGCCTGAAACTTGATGGGTTAGTGCAAATATTTCCCACAGTTTGCTTTGAAGGTGATTCCATGGCTGGAGCGCTGCTCCTGCTCTGTGGGGCAATTATTTCGGAGGAGCTGTTGCTGTTCAGGATCTCATCTCTTTCCATTTTAACTTCTTGTTAGTAAACACAGAGTATTGGCTGCTGCTGGTGGTTATCAGTGAGTTACTGCTCTGGGTTGTTTTGTTCAGCTGCAGCTCTGGAAATGCCTCTTTTCTCTATTCCCTAATTGGATATCAGTCAGAAAACAACCCAGCCCTGGGAACATGAGATTTTAATGTGCAGTGAAAAAGTACCTTGAGACTGAAGCCTGTCACTAGAACTCATCTGGAATTGCTTACCACGGAGTAAATTTACTAGAAGCTGTGCTTAATACTGGAGTTTAAAAGGTGGCACCTAAAGAAATCCTCTTAATGTCTCAACAAGCTGATGTTGACAAGTTCTTTGCATTAAGGACTTATGGCAAAGTCCAAATCCTTCCTTGGTGCGTTAGACAAATAATTATAGGGAATTTTTATCTGGAAACTTTGCTCTGAGGTATCTATTCATAAAATATTTACAGTAACTGCAGAGAAAGCAACAATCAGTTTGGGTGGGTTTTTTTCTTCCTTTCTTTTTCTTCTCTCTTCTCAGAAGTGTAGGAATGGAACCCAAGCTTTAAATTTTTAGCAGAGACCCTTCCTAGGAGAAATTGATTTTTTTTCCCCTGTAAACTTTAATAAAGGCAAGAAAACATGGGGAATCCTACCCAAATAATCACCATGCTCAGAGGGTATTTTTTGCAGCTCACTCCCACTCTGTGTCATTTTCCAAAGTCTCATGCCCAGGATGTTATGAGAGCTCCTAAAGAAGTCAAGTGACCACTGAGCACCCCCCGGGGCCCACAAACCTTTATGGGAGTCAGCAAATTCTGCACTTGGCTGGGCTTGGAGAGCAGCCTGTGATGGGAGATGGCCAAATTGGCCAAATTATCCTGATTTTGAGTCCGAAGTGGGGAAATAACGTGGAGAAAGTGCCTGAGGTTCGGAGGAGCTCTGTTCAATAATAATTTAACCATTTTAACCACATCCTAGTTAAAAAAAAATAAAAATTAATTTCTTTTCATGAAGCACATGATGCAATGTTTCATCTCCTGAAAATCTCCATCAGTACCAGAAATGACTCATAGTTTGTATTATTTATATATGTGTGCACGGTTGTCTGTTTTTTAATTGGATATTGGTTTCAACATTAGTTAAGAATCTTGTAAAGATTTAAGCCAGTAGCATCAGTTCATTTTCTGGCTTTAAATTTTTACTTTTTATTGGTAGCTACATAAACTCTGACAAACATTCCTGAGAAACCATTATTATTTAAATACAACTCCATGGCTTGCTGGTATTTTTCAAATACACATTAATTTTGTATGTTGCCTAATTCTCTGTTTTGAAAAATAACACTGATGCAAAGCAGTTGCTGCTTGGGATGTTTTTTAATTATTTTGGATATTACTTTTGGACAAAAGTAGCAACATATTTTGAAAACTACTATTTAGATAAATATAAAAACATGCACTGGGTGCCTCTTCTCAGTTATTTTGCATTGGAAGTTTAAAGTGCAGACAGAGATGGAGTATTTAAACCACATGATTTAATTAGTGAACATATTGAATGAACACACAAATACATGTGTTAAAAAATGGAAACACTGACTCTGATCTGGATTCTTAGCTGAGGTATGCAAACAATTCCTTGTGAACAAAAGGAGGAAAATTCTCTCTTGCACCTATTTGATTAATGTTTTTTTCCCCAGCAAATTATTTTGCTGACTAATTTATCAAGCAAACAGAGTTAGTTTATAAACAGGAATGAGGGAGGCAATAATAATGATAATATCAACAATAATAATGATGATGATGGTGTTGGGCTCGATGGTTTGGATTTTGCACAGAACCAGAGGTTAATTTAGCTACTACTGGATTTCCCAGCCAGAAGAGTCTTTGTTCCAGATGTTTTCAGATGGTCCAGAGAAAAGACCCTTCCTGTCCCAGGGCACTTCTGAGAGTTTTTAATTTTACACTGTATAAACCCATATAAAATGCAGGAATTACCCCCCTGCTCAGCTCTCAGGGGGGGCTCTTTGGGCTGGAGTTACTTCCAGCTGGATGTAAACTTTTATTTGTATTTTTTGGGGGGGGTAGATGTTGGGTTGTGACTTAAAAGAATGAAAGCACTGAGGGAAGGGGCCATCCCCAATTAATCTTGTGCCTCTGGGTTGCCCAGTGCTCGTGGCAGTGGCCATCCCTCTCCCCCAGTGGCAGCCCAGTAACGAGGGGGGAGGCACAGCCAGGAGCTCGATTGTTCTGGATGAACTCTCAGCCATCCACTGGGAATTCTGGTACCTTGACCTCCCTGACCCTCAAAGTGCTGAGTGTGGAAAATGGGAAGTCTCCACGGACCTCAATATGCACAAGATGTCAGAAAAATGCAGTTCTTGGAAAACTGTACCTTTCTTTTTTTTTTTTAAGGTTGCATCATTGTGCTAACATTACAAGTTTTCCTCCTTTTTGTCTGGTTTTGTCCCCAAATGCATGTTTGTGGGGGTTTTTTTGTATCTTTTCAGTAATGTTCACATTTTTATTGCATTTTCGGGTGTTTGCAGCTGTCTCAGGAGAAGAAAAAATTGTGAGAGAGGATTTTTGAACCCAGTTACAGCGCAAAATGTTGTTGTGCTCCTTCTCCCGCCTCCACCACGGAGCTGGGATCTCTTTTAATAATCTCTTCCCCACATTCAGCCAAAAAATCTCTGCTGAACTTGAGTAAACTTCCTACAGCTCCTTTCGGGCTCATTAAAGACCGAGCTATATTTCAATTTTGATATTTGGGTGTTTCCTTGGCAACAGTGTTTTTTCATTTGGATGCAGGGCAGGTTATGGATCCTGCACTTGCTGCTCTGGATTCCCAGGGATTGTTTGGGATGGGGAGCCCAGGCTGGGGCTGGACAAGCCCAGGGCTGGTTGCAGAGGGGCTGCTCAGCACCAGTGCTGCAATTTTGGGTTCATAAGCACTTCCAGACCTTCTGTGCCGATATCCAGGGATGTGGATGGTGAGCAGACAACTTGCAAAAAGTTTAGTCAACAGTTTAGGATTTCAGTTCCTGAGCCAAGCTTTCATTCTTTTCCCCTCCCCTTTAGAGGACAGAGGGTGTATTTCATTTACAGTTTCTACAGTGCATCTCTTTGGGGCTTGGGTTTGTGTTTTTCTTGTTGGTTTTTTTTTTTAATCTAATAATTTTTTTTTCATGAACACCCCTGCCCTCCCTTTAGTTCACTGCAAGTGTATTCTCCATTTTCCCCACCGTGATGCTAATGCTGGGCATGGATTTAGGAGTTGAGAATAAAAGTTCAGCTTAGGCTGGCTTGAATAAATTAACTTCTCACTGCCTGTGCTTTGGTTTCTGTATCTTGGAGGAAAAGCCCCAGACGTTTAGGAGGAACTGAGGCTGGATTTTGAGGGAGTTTAAATGATTTGCTGTTGCAAATGAGCCCCTTATCTGAGCCCAGATGCTGAGGCAGCAGTACAGGCCAGGCATTGTTCTGTATTTGCTAAATTATTATCAACATTCCCTGGTTCTTGATGGGGTTTCGTTGTGGGTCTTGCAGCATCTCAACAGAGGAGGTGCACTGGTTTTTTCATTTGAATGCTCTTGATATGGATGATGGGGTTTGTTTTTTTTAAGATGCTGTTCCTGATGAGGTGTAATTGTTTGGACACGCCAAAAAAATCCCTAATTAGCAGAAGAAATCAACAGACATAACTAATCTAGTTAAAAACATATGTACTGTGTACACAACTTTCTGATCTTTTACTCTTGAAACAGGAATAATTCTTACTGTGTCTGGTCTGCTGCTTGAAAATACAAATACAGAAGGGTGCTGGAAGACCAACATCTTAGGGCACACAGGAAAAGCAAAGGGGCTTCTTTCCTTACCATGGTCACTTTGGACCTTTGTGAAAGTTTAAATCAAAACTGCCTCTGTTTTTCAGCCACTTCAGCATTGTTGAGGCAACGAGGCCCTCACAGAGAAAGATCAGGATTATTTTGCTCTGCCAGAAAAAGAACAAAATACATTCAGTATTTTATCAAATGGGCCTTAAAAAAAAAAATATTTGAATTCTTAATTCCTGCCGAGTAAATCCTTATTTACCTGAGAGACCAAACATCTCCAGTGGTGGTTTTCTGGTCTTCAAGGTAAATAATGAACCCTTTACAGAAGTGCTTACTTAACATCCTTACCCGAGGTCCCTCCCAGCTCCCCAGTGTAAATTATGTGTTTTATGAAGCTGGTAAGAATTCAACTCACAACCCAACATTTAAATAACACAGGGAGGGCTGTGAGGGTGTCCTTGCACTCCCATCTGTGCACAGGCAGGCCTGAGCCTAAAGATGAAAAGTTCTGGCAGGAATTATTTATAGCTCAGATCATTTTGTCTTTGCCTTTTCTTTTCCATACGAGCCAGAATTTGTTACTATCAGCCTTAACTTTCAATTTCCTGGGCTTTGTCAGCTTAAGCCAGACACTTAACCTCATTCAGAAAGTTTTTTGTTTATTTAACTTTTTTCAAGTTTTATTGAGGCAGAAATATTATGAAAAATTGAAAAAAAGGACTTGGCTCAAACAATATTGAAGAGGAAAGTTATTTTTCACTTTCTTGAAACAAAGGGAAGGTGAAAAATGCTGATTTTTTACCTCTGCTCCCCCAGAGAAAAAGGGGAGGCTGAGGCAGGGAAATAGCCTGGCTGTGTTTGACTTTGCAAACACAATTCCAAAATCCAGATGTATAATTAAAGTCAGTGAGTCAGAAAACTGTAAATATTGCAGCAGATTTCAGCAGCATGAAGGGTGTTTATCTGGGGCTCAGAGGCAGCAACAAACACAACATGAGGGGGGTTTATTTTGGTTCAGGAACCTTCAGCAAGTGTGACACACACACAGACTTATCAATTTTAGTGAGAGGTTTAAAATGCCAACCACTCTTTGCCTGCAATAATTTTTCTTGCAAACTGCTCCTTCTGGACTTTGCTACAATATCATTGAGGGGTCATAAATCAACACCCAGAGCCACCAGTGGTGTTTGCATCCTGCCCTGGGATGCTCCTGGGGGGGTTTGTCTCAGAAACCCCTTTTTTTGGGGGTGTGAGAGTTCCACCTCCCAGCTCTTCCTGCATTACAAACACTTCAAGAGGCTGCAACCACTAAATTGGGGAATCATGGAATAATCTGAGTTGGAAAAGACCTTCAAGTCCATGTTTTTCCACCCCTTGCCATGGGCAGGGACACCTTCCACTAGCCCAGGTTGCTCCATCCAAACCACCATGAGCACAGTTGTATTTTAGGAGGCTTCCTATCAGCTTTCCATAAATCTTGGTAAATCTGGAAAAATGGCAAACTAAATCAGTTGTGGGCATGGAGCAGATTTTACAACAGTGGAACATGCTCATGGTAGTGAGAGAGAGTGTCTGTGGTCAAAAAAATCCTGGTTGTCCATGGACTGTACCTGCCAGGAGTTCTTGGAATAAAGGGTGGGAAGAGCAGCCATGGGGACAACACAATATTGGAGACAGCTCTGGGTTCAGGGGCATCTTGTAGGTTATTTTTGTGTCTCTGAACATCTGAGATTTCTAAGGGTGTGTGTGGAGTTTATAAAAGTAACTAAATAAGCTGGGTTAGAAGAGGCAAACCTTTGCCTGGTGCACCTCAGCTCCCCACCTATGGATCCCAGCACCTTGGAGTGGAGAAATGCAAATATTCCTGCAGAGACTGAGGAGAACTGCAAATACTCCTACAGATTCTGAGCAGAAATGGACAAGCAGTGATGGTTTTTTAGGGTTAAGGGTGTTCTTTCTGCTGCAGAGCTCCCAACGCTCCGTTCTGGAAGGAGGGGCTGTGGCAGTGGGGACTGAGCTTCCTCTGGAGTTTGCAGGATTCAGGGATTCACAGCAGGATCCTGCCCTCTGATGAGGGATTGTCCAAGCCACAAACTCACATGGGGCAAAACCAATTCCCTCAAACCTTTCCTGAGAATGGAAGTGCTCCAAAAGCGCTCCCAGTCTGTGCCTGCCACGGAGGTGTGGAAGTGCAGAAGTGACCCACAAGCTGCTCTGTTTGTTGTGGGCTCATTACTGGGGGAGGGAAAGCAGCTCTCCCAGCTTGCAAGTCTGAGGAGAGCTTAATTAAAGGGATTTTCTGTTACTGAAACACCCCTCCACCTGCTTCTGAGGGGCTCGGAGAGGCTCCTGCTCCCAGAAGGCCGGGGCAGATGGGGGGAACTGGGAGAAGGGAGTCAGCCTGCAATTTGGTTTTCATTCATCCAGGCTCCTGAGTCTTGGGCTGCCGTGTTTGGATTTAAATATACAGAAATGGAAGTGGAATTTAGGTGACTTTCATGGGGAAAATTCCCAAATAATAGCAAATTCTGTATATCTTTAAAAAACTTATAAATTACACTTTGGAGTTTTCAAAATGCTGTGTTTATCGTTTAGTTATTCACAGCTTTTAAAAAGAGTTGTTATACAATTATTTTTTCCTTCTGTTCTTTCTATTCTGGAAGTTTTATCTAGAAAATTGAGGTTGGAGAAGAAGACAGCAAAAGGAATAAAAAATTAATAAAATACTGTCTTTCTCACTCTTGCCCAGCCATAGAAAAAATCTGGGAGTGAGGGCACCCTCAATGGCAAGTTTTGTCCATTTAATTTAAAAACCATAGTATTTCACCAGCTCTGATTTTACAAGAAATTATTCTTTGTGCAGCCCAATCTTGTGACAGAATTTCAGTGTCTTAATGCGACATGATAAGCATTATAAACAAGCACTGTATGATATTTCTTTATTATAAAGGGCGTAATAATCCGGTGAGTGTCTGGCACAGGCGATCGAAGCCACCTGGTGCGGTGCTGGGGAACTGCACGGGGGTGTTCCCGATCCTCAGCATCCCGGTGACCCCCGGGAAATGCGGGAATTCTGCTGGAGACGCGGAGGAAAGGGCTGTCCTTGGGCAGCTCTTCCCATTCCCAGCCGAGGGGAGGAGGAAGGAAGTTCTGGGTTGGCCCCAGGAAGGAAAGGATTTCCCAGAGGGTCTGTGGGTGAGGAGATGCTGCTTTGGGACCTTTGGAAACTGGTCCAGCCCTTCTGGCACAATCCCGGAGCATTTACGGGGTTGGTCACCAGCCAAAGCAGCGCCCAGGGCAAGCTGCCCTGCCTGATGGAGCCCCGTTATCTGCAGCATTACCGCGCCCTGCAATAAACTGTTAATTACTCTAAAAGCTCATTAACGTGAGTAGTTCCACGTAAAGCTGGCAGGGACACCCCAAATGCTGCCTTCGTGAAAGATGTTTGCAAGGCGGCGTCCTGATATCAAATTGTCTGGCAAGGTCCTGTCCTGTCTCTTTAAGGCAAATGTTTCTCTGGTTTGGGGGATGTGTGATAATTTGGGGCGATTTCTTTCTCTTTTTTTAAAAGTTCCTTCCCTGTAGTGCTGTGGCCTCTTTGTCTTCTCATCAGTTCAGCCTCTGCAGCAGATTCCCAGGCTCCTTTTTTCCCCTCTGTTCTCAGCAGTGATTTAATAAATACATTTCAAAATCACTTTTTCCTTTCTCCTCCACCCAGCTGCCAACTCCCACCCCCAGAATGTGCATCTGAATGTGAACTGAATTCACATCCGCAGGCACCGATAGCTCTGATTGCACCAGAACTCAAGACGATCTGGACTTTTTTATTTTAAGCTTGTTCCTTTTAAATTCCTTTTTTTTTTCCCCTTCTCCCACTGCCTGTGTGTTTTGGACCTGGGGTGAAAGTCCATCTCACAGTCAGAATGTGAATTAAACATCAGATTGTGGAGAAAGGGAAAATCAGGGTGACCAGGTCACAGTTACCACCAGATACTGGGCTGACTCCTTTGCCAAAACCTGCTGGCACTAAGTAGAATTCCCTAAATTCCCTAACCAGATTTGCTCAGTGGTACAGTAAATATTTTAGCTTTTGTTGCTTAACATTTAGCAGCAGGATGCTCGAATGCAGTGGGACTGCCTGATGTGTGTGTGCTGCTCTGCTTTCCTGTGCTTGGATATTTATGGGAATTTTCTGCTTCTGAGACCTCAAATTCAATTTCCATTGGCACTGATCTATGGCAATTCCCATGGATTTTGGTGGCACTTACAGCACAGAAGCCCTGAATATTTCAGTGGAGCGCTGGAGGACGGGCATTTCTGCTTTCCTTCCACTCTCCCAGGTTACTCCAACCTGGCTTTGGGCTTTGCCAGCGATGGGGCAGCCACAGCTTCTCTGGGAATTCCAGCCCAGCCCCTCACAGGGAGGAATTCCCTCCCAGTGTCTAATCACACTGCACCACAAGTCTGCAACCCTCAAATATCCCTCTCCCTGGGCTGCTTTATCTGGTGTTATCTTATCTTTACTTTAAACTTCCTTTTGCTTCTTGTATGCAATAAATTTAGATCCAATTAATGCGTAACAAGGAATTAAATAGCAAAGTTCCTGTCTTCTGTTCATTCATCCCCGTGGCTGTAATGAGTGCAATAAAATTCATGCAAAGGAAGGAGTGGTTTGCTCTGAATAAACTCAGGACAGAACACGGCCCCAAGATTCCTGCATTTCATGTGCTTTTAAAACCTGCCTTTCTAAGCAGGTCCTGCTGCCCCATTGGTGAAGACCAAAAGCATTAAAGACCTGAATATAAGTGAAGTAATGCAAGACAAGATCTGTCAGCACAGGCTTTAACGTTGCTTAACAAAATATGTTACAGTAAATCTTTATAGACTGTATAAGTACGTCGAGTTCCAACAAAGTAAACCAAAGTAAACATTTCTCTTATGGGAAATTAAATTCCATGTGGTTAGTGCAGAGCCATGATTAATTCAGAGGCAATGAGAATATAGTAAAGTTATTGACTGTGTCTGAGAAACAATTTAATGTCAGGGAGAAAAAAAGGGGGGGGAAATAAAAAGTTTAAACACCAGATAGTAGGAGGGGAAAAATAGAAGTGGAGTTTCTGATCTTTAATTATAAATGAAAGCATTGATGCTGTAGGTATTAAAGGGGCATCAATTATTGATAATGAGCTCTCTGCAGTATTAGGGAGGAGTTCTTTGCACTGAAGATCCCACTCTGAGGGGATGTGTGTGTGAGCACCCGAGTGAATTCCCTCCCTGCCTTCCCCAGGAACAGCGAGGGCTCTTGGACAGCAGCCTCAGCCCCAGCGCTCGCCTTCAGGATGCTCGTTTTAACTTTAAATGATTTTTAATATTCCACATATGGTTTCATGGTTTTAAGCCTCCTCACTGGGAATGAACAAGGCTGTGGTATTATGATGAATAGTGGATCAAGTCCAGGAACACCCACTTGCTTCCCTACATATCAAACATGTGGCGCTCCCATTAAATATGGGAGTCTCCCTGGGGATTGGGGTTGTCCTATCTAATCCAGGCCTGGTTTGTTCCCCCGACCCGAATTGAGTAGGATGCATTGTTCCCATACATTCTTCTTTTAATTAAATGCAGTAGATATGTCATGTCAATGAAATATTCCAGGTCTGTTTTTACATCTGTAGCCATTTTCTCCTCCTGTACTTCCATTTGCCTTCTTGGAAAGAAACTCTCCATTAAATACAGCCTTGGATTAGTTGATTGGCTGTGTGTGTGTGCTGCCAGAACAGTTCAAATAAAAACCTTAATGTTGTTTTTGGGGGGTTTTTTTTGGTTGTGTTTTTCTTTTTTTGCCTGTGTAAAACTAGACCATAATGTCACAGACACTGCTCCTCTGAGAAGTTGGAGAAAACTCAGCCTCCAAATTACCTGTGTTTGTTTTGCTAAGTGGATGGGGTTTGCAGCAATCACACCGAGCCTTTCCCTCCTTGTTCCTGCTCTAATCCCTGCAGGAATTAGCACGGCAGACACCAAACTGGGCTTGTTTTGTAGATTTGCTGGAATAATTTGGTAACTGATCCAGTGGATACAAAACTGCAAAGGGTTTTATTCAAAATAAAAACCCTCTCTGAGTACATGCCAAGCAGATTACCCAGGTTTGGAAACTGATCTCCTTTTGCAAACCCAGTGTTCAATTATTATTTTTAAAATGCTGGATTACAGCTATGAATTCTCTGGAGGTTAAACTGGAGCTTTATTATAAGGGGAACTACAAGTAAACATTATTAATTGTAAAAAAAAAAAAATTGCTTAAATTAGGTTTTTTTCACACCTGCTTCTTTCTTAATTAGCTCGTAGTCCACATATTTCAGTCAGTTGAACTCTTTAGTATTTATTCAAGCATACTTGACATTAACATACTGTTTGATGTTTGATATCCTGAGTTTTTAATTTAACCACATGACAACAAATGGTACTTATGAAATATCAGTGAGCTGGAAAAATATCCTGTGTTGCAGTCGTGTGCCGGAGTGAGCTGAAAGCTGCTTCCTCTTGGAGGTTTAAGAAGGGCTTAAATGCACAAGGGAAATTCGTGCCTCATGCTGATAGCCCTGGTTTTTATCCACAGTGAGATTTCCAGGCTTCTGGGGGTGCAGAGCTCCAAGAGGGAAGCAGACTTGATCCAGAAGCAGGGAAGAACCACCAAAATACTTTCAAAATGATGTCATAACTTCGAGGTTTCTTACAAAATGGGGATTTGTTCTGACACACGAGTCACCAGCAAAATATGTGGCATTTTTTGTCTGGGTTTATTCATGTTGTTAGGTTTATTTGGATTGTGCCTTCTGATAATTTACCCTGATATTTACAGTTATTTGCACCAGACTGTAGCAGTTTGTGTCCCAGCAGTGCTGGGAGCTGGCCTGGCCCTGCTGGGGGCTGCTCACCACAGCCCTGCCAGAGAGAGGACTCCTTTTTGGACAGGGCTGTACAAACACAGAGCCCAGAAACCACAGCAGCCTCTGGGGCAGCCTCTGGGGCAGCCTCCTGGGGGTTTCCCAGCGGGGCAGTGGCAGCCCCAGGATTGGAGCAGGTTCCCTCAATCCCAGGCTGGTAGGACAGCATTTTACCAGGAGTTTATTTATTTAGGTATTTTCCAAGTGGGCAAACTGAGGCAGGGAGTGCCCAGCTGGACTTTTTTTGCTGTTGGAGACAAGTCCCTCAGCTGGTCCCTGGGTGCAGCCCCTCTGTGTCTCAGTGAATAATCTCACATTTGTAATTCCTGAGCTCTCGGCCAACGATGACGGTGCCGAGCACTGGCCAGCATCAAACTTGCAAAAATTATTGCCAAAATCTTGATACCTGCTGTGCTGGGCTTGGTGTGTCATCTCTGCAAGGTTACAGGGCTGGCTGGGCCAGGGCTGAGGGTTTCAGGGAAGGGTGGGGGAGATGTGAGTAATTTGCTAAATCTGCTGCAGATCCTCTTGTGCAAGCCTTGTCCTCCTCAGGCTCTGTCCTCTCCCACAGCAAAGCTTGCTCATTTTGCTCAGTGCATTAAGCAGAACTTGCTGTTTTCAACAGAGCTGTGCTGTTTTCTTAGTTTATTCTCTAAAATACTTCAGAGATGCCAAATTAAAAGTTTTGAGATACTAATAATAGGAAATTTTGAGCTGTTTTAAGATTAGAATTTTTCATGATCTTCAGTCTAAAAACTGAATTCTGTCTTAAAATCAAACCCCTTATTTTAAAAGGTGATAATAAAATATTTTTGTACTGTTAATGCCTTTGCTCCCTGTGAAAAATGTAACAAATTGTAAATCTCCTTTTGCTTTTTGCATTGCACACTGAAATTTGAGGTGTGATTCGATTCTGTATTTGTAAAAATACTGTTAATCACAACGATGACACTTTCAGGTTTTCTCCTGAGCCATGTGGTTAGAAGATTAAAAGTGCAAAATTTTTGAGGATAAATATGTAGCACTTTTGTGATTCTTACTTCTGGGTCAGTAGGAATGACCAGAATTCCAGCAGGAATATCCTTCTAAAGAGAAAAAAAGCTGGTATAACACCCTAGCTTCAAGCTACTACTAGTTTATTTTTTAAAAGATTGCTGGTTGTTTTGGCAGACAGAATTTACACCAGTAAATCACTTTATCTTCAGTCCCGTGTGTGAACACACCTGTGTTATCCCTGCCTGGCTGCTGCTCCAGTTTCATGGCAGGGATTGGCTCTTCCTGTGCCATTTAAAGGCTGGTAATCAATAAAAGGAGGCAACAAAAGAATATTTGTGCTTGCACCCCATATCTCAGTGCCCCACACCCGGAGATGCTGCTGGGGTGGGGCTGGGCGGGGCCCAGGCCGTGCTGTGTAACAAATGAGGCGTGTAAAGAAATGTCAAACACAGGGGTTGGAGAAAATCCCTCCCGTTAGAGGAATGCTCTAAACTGAGGACAACATCTTCATGAAAACAAATGGGAGACAGATGCATGGATGGCAAGGGCAGGATAAATGGAGTGGAGAGGAAGCTTGGGTTTAATGTTCACACTTGTTAGCAGGTCAAGATAACAGGAGAGGGGATGAAGTTTTATTTGGAGTCACTGGAGCTCAGTCATACAAAACTGCTTTGCCTTTGCTGGGATCTTCAGTCTGTGCCTTAATTAACACGGGGTGAGGATGCACTTAGCTGGAACTGTGACTTCTGAACAGAAAGCTGATGTCAGTGGAAGTCTTTCACTTACCTTGGCTGACTTGGTCTGGAACGTGGGGCTGGGAGCTCTGTCAGAGTGCCTTTGACACACCAGTGTGGATGAAAAACTCTGGATCAGGCATTTAGAAATAGAATATTTGCTCTGATGAGTTCCCAGCCCAAACAGAGAGGAGAACAAGTATTGACCTTGAGGAGGAGGTGGCAGCCCTGCAGAAGAGATGAACAGCAGAGCTCAAACCAGTCCTGCAGTGTTGCTGTGATTCATGAAACCCACACTGCACTTCACACCCTGTTTGACTGTCTGGTTCAGAGACACACAGAGAAAACAGTTTTTCCAAGGCTTACCCTTATCCCTGGCCTGCCAGGCTGTGTCACTCCCTGTCTGGAAGCAGAAACCTCATTTTATTCTCCTCATAATTACAACTTGTCTCTGGCAGGTGGACTTGGCCACATGACTGTTGCCTTTGGGCAGAGCTCGTGGAAGGGCTGTGAGAGGCAGTGTCAGCCCCCAACACTGCTGAAAAATGTGAAAACAGGACCAGAACTCTGAAAAACGGCGTTGCTTTTAAAATTTCCTATGATTACTTTGAATAGAGCAAATAAATAAATAAATAAATAAAGGCAATGTAGCAAAGTTTGCAGTTCATCTGTGCCATAAAAGCTTCCAAGGAGGCAAAACTGCCTTAGAAAGGCTGAGCTTTAACACCAGGGCTGCTCCAGCCAGGGACAGGGAATGTGTTGGAGCACAGTGCACACTCTGGGCGTGAAATGTTTATCTGTGTCTGGGTGTATTTTGAACCCAAGTGTTGCTTGAGTTCTCTCTGCCACAGGGAGGTCAGTGAGAAGCTTAAGGGAGAGAGTGGGAAACCAGCAGCTCCCACCAAAGTGAAATACATGGAGGTGCCCCTCAGAATCAGGTTCTCTCCTATCTGAGAAAGAAGAAACATTGGAATAATGGTCGTTCACTGTCCAAAGTTCAGATCTACAGTCGTAAGGTGAGAAGGAAAGGCTCAAATCTAAGAAGGGATGAAGGTCTTGAAAGCTGCAGGTTGAAATTCTGAGTTACACCAGAGGGGACAGAACAGGAGGACCTACTTCTGCTATTGCTCCTTGGGTGCAGGAGTTATTTTGGAGAGGGGGTAAGGCACAGTGCTGCAAATAGTGATGCCAGCAATATTTATTTGAGTTTAAAAGGCCCCGAATAAAAGTGCTTATGGAGTGGTCAGCTCCCATAGCAGTGGAAAAATCTTAGGGAGAGGTCGAGAGGTTTGTGAGGATGCTTTGAAGTGGGAGTCCAAGGCAATGTGTTGGGATTTCTGGAACAAGCTGGCCAGGAGGAAGGAGGTGTTAAGGAGAAGCTGATCTAGAAGAAGACTTGAGGATTGTGGAAGAAAGGCACCAAACCCAGGAGCCACGAAGGGGAGATCCAGCCCTTTCCAGCTGCAGCTCAAGGGAAACCTTTTCCCTGTAACCCTGGTTTGTTTAGGGCTGCTTTTACCTCAGTTTCTGGTCCTTTCCCTGATCCTCTGTGGTCTGTCAGTGCCTGACACCTGCTCAGGGTGACAGCGCTGGGACTCTGCTTCCCGTGTATTAACAGCACTTCCTGTCCGTGTGAAAAGGGGAGAGACTTTCTGCAACCCCCCCCGAACACTTCTGTGTAATTTAGAACCTGGAAAGTTCTTTTACTCTGGGCAGTTTTAGTGAGGACTTCAGTTCAGCTTTTGGGCTCCACCTGCATGAAACACACCCTTAAATGAGCCACTGAGAGGATGATTCTTCTTTAAAGACCACAATCCTAATGCCAGATTATTCCACATGTCCAGAGCCAGATCAACAGAGCTGTGTAAACAAGACACCACAGACTTTCTACTTTTTTTTTTTTTAATTTTCAACCATTAAAAAAAATTATATATATATATATGTATAAAGAGGCTACTTCAGATTCTGCAGAAGTAATAATAAAACCAGACCTAAAGGGTCACCATATGTGGAGAGGGGTTCTCTTGGGTCTTAGGATATACACTTAGAGAGTGAAGTAAAGAAAAGGAAAAAAGCAGTAATATTGGCAACTGTTGTTAGGTAGTATAAACAATAGCCAGCCATTGGCTTGGAGCAGAGGATCAAGTTCCAATAGCACTCAATAGGGAGCCTTCCTTAAAAAATTAGAAGAAGCTGGGTTGGAGTTGGTCCATGCTGGGAATGGCAGAAGAAGCAAAAACAAGAGTAAATGAATGGAAATTAAGCAGCAGGAAATGGGGATTTGGCACAAGGCTGGAATTTGAAACTGCAGAGAGGTGTCAGTGATAAAGGTTGGATAGAGTTTCTGGCCAAAAACAGAAAGAAAGAATGCAGATGTGTTCATTGAATAAAGTACAGATGTAGAAACAGGGAGAGGGGGGCTGATGGGGAGAGAGGAATAAAGAAAAGGAAAAAAAAAAAGAAAAAACTGAGGGGAAATAATGCTGAAAGTAGGTGCATTCATGTTTAATGTTTTTTTGGAACAATTTTTCTCTGTGAGTCCACAGAGAACGACAGGTCTGGGCTCAGCTCGATTGTCGCATTCTGCAGGGAGCAGATTTTTGCATTTAACTGATTCTTGCCCCTTGTGTGTTTTGGCCCCACATTCCTTTGGATTGTGCACTGTTCCACATCGAGGTGTGAGGTGGGACTGGGGATCTGCTCATTTATCATCTGACAGAATCTCTTCAGGAAGAGGAGCTGATGTCATTGCTGGGACTACCCGGTTTATGTTCTGGACCTCTCATAAAGAGCCTGGGATGCAAAGTCTTCTGTGCAGGATTTTACTGGTGTTATTTTCTCAATTGGTTTTTTTTCCTTTCTACCTCTCTACAGTGGAGTATTTATGCCTAACTCCAGGCATATGGCAGCACAATCAAAATTTATCATGTATTATTTAAATAAGCCCACATTGCAGCAATTGACAGTGGGTATGTTCTTGCTAATTACAAAGTAGGCTGATTTGCTTAAACTGTTGTGAATATGAGCCCATTTTCCCCTGCAGTTGGGCAGGCTAATGACAGTTTTGTTTCCCTTTCTGCACCTCGTCTGATGAGTGATGCTGTTGTGTTCTTTCCCTAAGTCCTTTTATGGCCCTCACTGCAGTTGCTTCTGGTTTCTTGTGTGGAGATCTGGCTTCCCATGCCCCGTGAGGAGGGGAAGTCCTCTCACTCCTGCTGAACACCCAGTAAAGCCAAAGCTGGGAGCTTTGGAGGCACTCAGCCATTTGTCTCCTATTGATCTGAGCCCATAAAATAAGAAATAAGATCTCAGTGACTTGCCAAATAATCCCATGGCCTGGAGCAGAGCTCAGGGTAGGATCTGGGCTTTCTAAACTTCAGCTATTGAACCAATTCCTTCAGTGAAGCTCACAGAGCTGGAGCTCAGGGAATAACCAGTCCAGGGATCAGCAGTGTCCTCTTTGCTGTGGAGCTGCCTCACCCTGGAGATCCCACAAACCTAACGACTTTTAATTGATGCTCATGCCTTGACCTCCCAAGTTTAAATCTGTATAGATATAAAATCTGTTACAAATGTCATGGTGTGTTTCTGAAGGGCCTGATCCCCTGCTGACCCCTGTCCCGTGTGCCATTTGCTGAGTGGCAAAACTGGCATTTTGTGTCTGCTCCCCAGTTAATGTTAATAAAAGACCTGCAGGGCTGCAGGGGCCGGAGCTCCCTGCAAACAGCAGCCAGAATGAACGGCAGCCTTTGAGTAAGGCTGGGCCAGATCATTCTGTGCTTTATGGATTCGTGGTCTTAGACCCTCATCTTGTAACTCAAACTGTGCCAGGCCCTGGTGACTTTTTTAAGAGCCTGTCCAGGAAAATTGTTTCCCTACCCAAGGCAGTTGCAAAAACCCAGCTACCGACCTTTTAGGCCTTCCCAGGTGTAAAGGGGACCAACCCCCTACAAAGGACTGGGTATTTGATTTTTAGATTCAGTGTAAAGTTCACACAGAGGACTTTGTGTATTGTTGTGGCACAACACAGGTGAGGGTAAAAGATACAGAGAAGTTGAATAGAAAACAAGACATGGAGAGGTTGAAAGGAAAACAAGGCATGGAGAGGTTAAACAACTGCTTTGACAGAGATGACAGGAAGTTTAATGGAAAAACAGGGATTTAATAAGAGAACTACTTCTATGGATTTAAATCTGTTCCCTCCCCCTAACCCTTGTACCAATGCAATTCATCACAGTTATATTGATTAATAAAAGGAAAGCTGTGAAGACACATTAAAACTCCCTTTCTGGGGCTAAAGTGAACTTCTTCATGGCTTTGTGATGAACTTTGTGCTGACTTTCCTCTGAAATGGTGCCTGGTGCTGGCTCAGGTCAGAGGCCAAGTCTGAGGTTAAAGGGCCCAGTGTCACTGGGAAGGAACATGGAACACTGTAGGATTTGATGTGATGTGCCAACCCTTGTGCTTCCTGCTTGTCTGTGGCTCTGTGTCCCCACTGGACAATTTTCTGATTAAACCCCCTGGTATCTTGCTGGTGCTCAGTGAAACCAGGCTGACCCTCCTGGATTTTTTTGAACTGACCATTAAATATCTGTGGCTGGATTGTCCTACTGAAAACTGTGGCAGGTGCTGTCAGCCTCAAAGGCTTGGATCAGGGAAAAGAGGGCAAAATATGGACAGCTGGATTGTCTCTGAGCTCTTCCCTAGGCCTTTATGCTTTGTGACATCAGTTTCTGCAAAATATTCCAATACATCTTTTATCTGGGACTTTGTGAGAGCTTAGATTCCATGATAATGTAAATTAATGAGCCTTGTTTTAAAGAAAGGAAGACCTAAACTAACAATAATAAGTAAAAACTTCCATGTTACTTGAAAGAAACTAAATTTATCTGTTAATAATCTCCTTGTAGGTTGTTTGCTATTTTACTTCTAATTTTTGCAGTTTAGGACTTGCCCATCTGACTCTGGATTTTTTTTTCATTAAGACAGAAAATAAATGGTATTTTGGCATCTAAGCATCATTTGATATTTAGCTCAAGTATAAAATGTCTCCACTCCAGAAAGTCTTTATTGTCTTTTGAGCTCTAGAAGGAATTTGTAGCTTTTTCACAGCTGTTGTTTTGCTCTTAACTATGAGTAGTGGTTGCACAACATTTCCTTTATGTTTCAGAGTATTGTCAAAAAAAAATAAACCTGCGAAATGAAATGTGTTTTTAAGGGACACAAAATTTAAAGGAGTGTTACCCAGGTTTTTAAGCAGCATCTGGCCACCTTCTTTATTCTATTTCTCCTTTTCTACTTCATATCTCATCCCCTCTCCCCCCACCCTTCCCTTTATGGAATTCTTTAAGTGTAGATGCTACTTACATGCCTAAACAGCTGTAAAACTACCAGTGCAAACCCCCTGGAAATGCTGAACAGATGTGCAGGGGTGGGATACACATCTGGGCAGCACTGTCACCACATGGGAGCCCGGACCCTTCACCTCCTCCCCTCGCTGGGAGGGCAGAGTAGAAAAGGGCTCTGCTCCAAGGTTTAGCTCCTCTGCTGAAGCTTTTCCCTGGGGGGACTGGGGAAGGGAATCCTCATGGATTCCTGGAATGGTTTGGGTGGGAAGGGACCTTAAAGCCCACCCAGTGCCACCCCTGCCATGGGCAGGGACACCTCCCACTGTCCCAGGGGGCTCCAAGCCCTGTCCAACCCGGCCTTGGGCACTTCAGGTTCTCTGGTAGAGTTTGATCCTGATCTTGGATTAAAATTTGGACCAGATGAAAGTAAGGCAGGAGAAATCCTAGAGGATTATAAATGGCAAAACCCTGTGTGAACACAAGGCAGAGATGCCAGAAGATGTAAAATTAATGCTTAAACCCCATTGGACCCTGAGGCTGGGCTTGATGAGATGATCTTGAAGTATAGAAACATCATGGGGAAAAAAAGGCAAGAAAAAAGCTCAACAGAGCAAGACAAACAGGTGAGAAACGAGAGAGGTGTAGAGGGTTGATGCTTGGTGGCTGTCTATCAAATGCTTTGAAAAACTGCATCTGAAGGCACATTCCTGCTGCTAAGGACATGGAACCACATTAACAATAACCTATAGATTGTAGTATTTGGTGCCTGCCACCCCACAAGTGTTTTCCAGGAGAGCCACAGCCCCTGTGAAGTGCAGCCAGCCCGAGGGTGGGGACAGCAATCAGGCAGGCAAGAGCTGTCACGTGAGGGCAAAAATAATTCCTCAGGAGAGCACCAAACCCTTCCCAGCTCCACCAAAAATTCACCCTATGAATGCCAAAGTTAATGCTGGGCAGGCAGGAAGCTGCTTCTCCATCTCTTTCCATCCACACAGAACGTGGTGGGATTGTTGGGGGTGTCCTGTGCAGGACTTTGTGATCCTTCCAGCTCAGGATATTTGATGATTCCATGGTTCCACCCAGCCTTTCCACCCCTGGATGCTGTGTCCACGCCCTGCACGGAGCACAGGAGAGCAGGTCAAAGGAAGGGGATGGAGAGTGAAGAGAAGCAGCAATTTACTGAAAGGAAAAATAAAAAGGGATGGGGAATAATCTTTGAAGATAGAAAAGGCTTGGAAAGAATCCACCTTCTGATTCATAATGGCAGGGAACTGGTGTGGGATGGGGCTGCTCTTGGCCATGGTTGTTGCTGCCATCTCTTCTGGGAATCCCCTCCTCAGTGCCCGCGGGTCTGCTGTGCCCCTCTGTGCCCACTGTGATGAGGCTGGGTTACGTTCCCCATCTAAAAGCCCCGCTCCACTGAATTCCTGAATCATTCCCTTTCCACAGACTGTATCCCACACCAAAGATGAGTCAGATGCCTCTTCCTAATCACCCAATTTACAATAAAAAACCCCTTTGCTGCCAAGCAGTGGTTTGTCCAAATCAGCCTGTTAATTTGTCAAGGAATGCTGGATGGGATCTACATCAGTGACCGAGAGGTTTTACCGTCCACTGGAATCAGAAATGTTTCCACAGCTCAGATCTTGCTCTCTTACCCAGGACATGTGCAACTCTGACTGACAATATTGATCTCAGCTTTAAAACTCCAGATCTCTGCAAGGTGTTTAAAATGATCCGACGGGGTCTGGGCAGTTGTCAGTGTGAGCTGTCTTTGTGTGTGATGGGATTCCCATTTAACCCCCAATCATTCACTGGTTTGGTGGGTTCCCAGTTTCTGGGAACATCCCATTTTCCTGATGGAAATCTGCCTGTGAGATTGTTGCCCACAGGATAAAAGGGACATGGAGGGACTCACCTCTAATTAAGGTTCTGGGCAGTTTTGTTTTATTTTATTAACAATGAAGGGAGATCAAAATTCCCAACCCCTGCTTTAAGGTACATGTAAAATTCTTTAAATCCTGTATTTTGTGTAAGGTGGGAGACTGACAGGGTGATGACTGGAGAAGGAAGATGGTGCATTTCCACACTCAAAAATAGGACCAGATTTGTAAATAAGGTTGAGAGGACTTCCTGACCTGCGGGGGTGGTTAATGGGGCTGTTTTTGTGTCGAAACTATGTGAAAATTGCAGCTGTGAATAAGGATGTGTCTGAGCCACAAGGTTTGGATTCATTTCCAGATTCACAGGCATGGGCGTTGGGATGTGAGATTGCAGTCTGAGCTACTCCTTGGGTTGGATCCAGTAGAGATCCTCGTGTTTTCTTTTGGAGCTTGTTTTGTTCCCTTCAATTCGCAGCCTAAGCTGGTGGAGGTTTGCAGCTCTTGGATCCCCAGTGAGTTGTCAGGGAGGGCAGAATTGTGCTGGAGTGAGGGAATTGTGAATGTCCTTCCAAGGAGGGCTCTGGGTCCAGCAGAAATGCGAGGGTCTCACGTGCCTGATGAAATATTTGTAGGTTGGATGTTAAAGCAGCAATGCTTGGCTGGGCATGGGGCTTGCATTAAAACTGGGATAATTGCTCCCTGCCTTGTCTCTGTGTGATCCTCACACATTGCCCAAAATTTTGGATTGCAGTGTGCAAATTGCAATTCCTGCTGCAGGGAAGCTCTGAGGCCAAAGTTCTGTGCAAAGCATTACTGCCCCAAACAGCCCCTGGAAAGGAGCCTGCCTGCAGCAGGGAAGTGGGACTTGGTTCTTCCCCCAAACTGCAGCTCCATCACATCCCCCAGATTTCAGCAGTTTGGCCAAATGTTTAATTACTGCAATTACAAAAGGGCATCGTGCTGTATGTCAATCATCCTGCATGGCAAATGTTTGCACATAACCAAGATTGAGAAGAAAACAAATACACAGGATGTGCATATGTTCTAATTTCGATGTGAAATACTAATCTTGGAGCCTGTTAATGTGCAGCAAGGTTGGAGCAACACTTACAGAGAATCCCTCTGAACTGGCTGAGAGCTCTGAGCTGGGATGAGCACCCTTTTGTTGGGAATGTTAAACATGAGCTCCACGAGTTTTTTGAAGAAAAAGCTCCGTTCTCCAAGTATTTTGACACTTCTGTGAATGCAGCTCTAAATGTTGCATCGATGTGATTTAATTCACCAGAGTAGTAGCTGGAAAAAATATTTATTTCTTCCCTCTTGGAATTCTACTGAGTAAATATCCATAGGATCCTACATGTTAAATTATGATAGAACCATATGGTTTATTCCCAAATGAATATAGGACTTCTGAAAAGGAGGATGGTGGCACAGATTTTTTTTCAGTACAACCATCATTGTCTATTTACATCAGTTTCACAAGTATATATTAGATAAATGAAGCTGTTAAAATATTCTGTTTCCTGGGTTTTTTTGAAGGGTCACTGTGGGATGGTGGGAGTCAATTTTGATTTTAAGAGAGATGTTTCTGACAGTCAAACTTGTGAACAAATATGGAAGAAAAATCTAGAAATGTGTGACTTTTTTTTTTTTTTTGGCTGATATTTAATTCTCTGTCGTATCTGATTTTTTTTAATCAAGAGACTTTTTTCTGTGCAACGGCTGAAAAATCATCTCTGGATGGTGACACAGTCACACTCCCACTCCTGTGGCTTTTTCCTCTGTTAAAATCCCGATGATGTCATTAGGGCTTCCTTCCTAATTTTCACTTCTTTCAGGTATTTATTTGGTTCTTTTTAGCTAAAATTCACCAAGATTCATCTGTATCTTTAAAATCCTGCACAAGGTTAAGGCATGAGGCATCTCGGTGTGTTTTAAGCCAGGCAGACTTTTTAGCAGCCGTGTAGCTAAACTGATTTTTTTTTTCCTTTCTCCTTGATTTCTTTTGACTCTTGGGGGGGCAGGGGAATAAGCAGAGAGGAAAGTGAAAAAAAATAACATTAACACAAAGGAGCACTTCTTATTAAGAGTAGGTGGGTAAAGGCATTGGAAAAATAATACCTCAAGATGCATTGAAACATTTTAGGGAATTAGGGAATTCTGATCTCCTGCAAAAGAAAAAAAAAGGAGAAGGGGGGGGAGAAAATTAATATTAAAGACAAGCTGTGAGTTTCCATCTGGCCTTGCCGCTTTCGACTAACGCTTCCATGACGGAATTCATCTGTCCATCAACTGTCAAAAATTCTCCTGTCAGTAAATCCCTGGGTACTCTCTCTCCAGCCCACCCCACTCAAAAATATTCCAAGCCACAGAATCCTCCGAATTCTGAATGGCCCCCCTGGCCCCCCCTCCCTTCCCTACTCTGCTCTTGCTGCTCCCAAAGTTGCAGGGCCAGGTTA
>VYXG01008160.1:973872-1015098 GCA_013397235.1 Lanius ludovicianus
CGCCCGGGCTCGCCGCCGCAGCTGCCGCCTCTCATTGTTCCCGAGCCGGCCCTGACAACAGCCACTGCCGCTGGCATCCCACCCCGACATCTGTTCGGCTTTATTGATGCTCTCCTGGAGGAATTCCCAGTGTAAACAGGGAATTCTCCACGGGAACCCCGTGTTGTAAAAGGGATGAGCTGCATAATGCAAAGATTTAACCACTATTTAAAGGTGTGACACTTGATTGAGAGCGACTTGATTTTTTTTTTTCCTCTCTCCCCTTTTCCTCAACCACCTTTAAGTGGATTTGGCACAAAATGTCTGGATTGACTTTTTTTTTTAATTATTTTTTTTTAACTTTTAAATTTTGGGTAGGATTTCTCCTCCTCTTCCTTTCTCCCCCTCCTTCCTTCTTTTGTTTCATTGTCAGGATGAATGAAAACTCAGAAAGGGAGAATACCAGAATGGAAAATGAAGCAAAAAAAATTGCAAAGGTGGGAATGAAAAACCTGGTTTGTGTGGAGAGGAATCTGGTTACTCCTCTAAAAGCTGTCAAAGCCCACCTACTCCTAGGACTGACAACAAATGGCTTGGAGATCTTTGTGTCTCTCTACTGAGAATTCCTTCTGAGGGGGCTGGAAACTGGGACAGAACATTCAACATCCACAGTAATACGAAGGAAAATCATGTACTGAGCCATAAAACCTCTTTATTCCTGTCCTTTCTCCCGGTGTTTTTAAAAGGGAATCCTGTGCTCTTCCACTGTGCCTTGGTTTTTCCCTGCGAGCAGCAGCAGCTCTGCTCCTGTGGAAAATATTGCAGATTTTGGCACCCAAAGACCTGATCCAAAATCCATAACAGCTGATGAGGATCGGCCCATTGATTGGAATTGGCTCTGGGGCAGGAATTGGGATGGTGGGGTGGCCAGAACAGCACGAGGGGCTGGGAATGGCTGTGTGTTCTCCTCAGCCAGGGAGCACCACGAGGACACCAGAGTTGGCAGAGTTTGCACTGCCTGGTTTGTATAAATAAATATGTGAAAATAAATGGGGATGCTTGAAATGCAAACAGGAGGTTCTCTGCTAATCAGATCAAGCAAAAATGTACTGAAAAAAAAAGTGATGCTCCAAAAGACCTGCCGAATTTTAACTTGGTATAAACTGATATTATTCTGTTGGATTTACTCTCTAAACCGCCGTGTCTCAGGCTGGAGGTCCAGCTGAGGTTCCCCAAGCCCAAACACATGGTTATTTAAATTAACTCTGGATCTGGCCTATAAATCCTCATTCTTTGTTCAATTCTGGCTGTATTTTATTGTTTTAATTTGTGTTTAGGTATAAATACTTCTGCTATTGGATGACACACAGGTAGAAGAACAACCCCCCAAACAGTGAGGTGCAGTAAGACCCCCCAAACCTACCCTAAAAATTACACAGGAGGAAATAAAATGTTATAAATGTCTAAGGAACAGGAAGAAGGGCTACATTAAAGACAAATCTCTGAACCCTGAAAATGTTATACTTAAAATCAATTCAAGGTTAGACTGTGTTAGGCATGGAGAATACTCTGTAGTTATTTTGGTTCTTCCTCAGATATAATCTTCCAGGCTGGAGTTTTTATTAGGTTTATAGCATCTCTGGGATGAATAAAGTAATCTCAAACTCGTAGCAGAAATGCATACTCTGCATTGGTTTGGATTAATAAAAATTTCTGAGGTGGTTGTTACGAGGAAAAGTCTTATTGAAATGACAACGTGAAGTTTTATTGGATTGTCTGTAGGATTTCACAGTCTTGTGTTTTTATTCCATAATTCCACTGGATTGTTTAAAAAATATTGTAAATCTACTGATATCATCTCATTTTTAAATTAAAATTAAATTTAAATTGGAAGGATTTTAGAGGAATTTATTTTAGGAATCTCTGACTAAGTTATATTAGTGAATTTCAGAATAAATTCTTTCCAACAAAGGTGGTAAAGGTCTGAGCTTGTTTAAAAGGAAAAAAATCCAGAAACATCCTCCCTCCCTCAAAACCAGTGGCCAACTGAGCATCTTTTTGTGGAGCTGATAGGAAATGTGGGTTGGAAAAGATGATCTTTAAGGTCCTTCCAACCCAAACCAGTGTGGGATTCAGTGAAATGAGGGGTCTGAGTGACCAGAGGGGTCCTTAGAAAGGAGAGGCAGAGCTCCCAAAAAAGTCAGAGCAGGATCACACCCTGGAGATTATTTTGAGACTAAAATCAGGATTGTAGGGAAAGAAACAGGAGACTCCTAATAAGCTACAGAGAGGTGGGTTGGAGGGGATTTGTAGGAGTGTCTCTAATTAGAATGTCTCAGTTTCCCCCTCACTTCTGCTTTCCCCTTGCTCCTGGTAGTGGAAAATCAGGAACACAAACACCAGGGGTGTTGATGGATGGCCAAAGTCGTGGCCAAATCCCACTTTGAGCTTCCTGTACAGCTCAGACTCAAACACTAAGAGAGGTTGCTACTGGAATTCTCCCCAGCAGTCAATCAAGCCCACATTTACAATGGAAAATTTGGCTTCCCCTCGGAACAAACCACTTAAAGATTTAAGGATGTAAACAATTCCCTTGTAAGATTTGTTTGGAGCATGAAGAGATTACAGTTTCATTAGAACATGCCTTTTGCTGGTGTCCTGAAATGCAGCTTTTCTCCCCTACTAGGTGTAAATATTTGGGAAAAATAGATATTTTCTAAAAGAAAAAGTTAGCAAACATCCTGTGTGTTTGTCTCAACGTGAGAAGAGTGACAGGACTCATGTGTTTATACACTTAATAAATGTGTGTATCGTACCTATACGTGTACAAATGCATATTTGCACAAATCTATTTGCATCCAGGTCAAATAACAGCTGTTATTATTAAGTTCAGCTTTTATCAATTTGTTGGTAGATTCAGGCACTATTTAAAACCAAAACCCTTCCAAACCAGAAATCCACATCTGAGCTTTTTCCTAATCAGCTCCCTCATTTTGCTAATATTCTAACGACTGTCAATTTACTTCAGTGGTGCCATTTGCAGAATTTTCCAATTAGCAGGAAACCTGTTCCACCTTCTCCCATAATTACAGGGGACTCGCTTCAGATCAGCTGTGGCCAGACAGCATCTGATGCACTTGCCAAAATCTGTGCACTGTGGGTTTTTGTGTGTGTGTGTGTAATTTTTTTTAACCTTTGCATGAGCTGGCACAGACTTTACATCTCTGTTGTAGGCAGGGAGCTCCCTCAGTAGTGGCATGTGTCAAAATATCCCAATAATTCCTGATAAACACACCACAGTGAGAACACAAATACCAGCCCAGCCATGCTTTGATGGGGAGTGATGGCTGCTCAGTGCCTTGCACTGACACAGATATCTGTGTGCAGCTCTGAAAATCAGGTAAATCCTCAGTCTCTGCTGTGTTCCGCTCACACCAGATGATTTTATTCAAGAAACATCAATTTGGTCACTTTTTATCACCTTTATCTGCTGGTGTCTGTGTCACACAGTGTCCTGACACTCTCTGATGTTACCCCAGCTGATCAAAAAGCAATCAACCCTTTTTTTTCCAGAGCTGCTTAACCAGCTGATATCACAGCCCTAACAATGGAGCAGCAATAACTATTATTGTTACATGAAAAGAAAATATATTTAATAATAAGCTCATTGATTTTTAACAGCATCTCTGTGTTGCCTAATTGATGGGAAGTTGTATGTTTGTGTAGCCAACGGGGTTATGAATTAAATATGGTCGTCATTCCTTGAGGGATGCATGTCAATGCAAGAAGGATGGAGGATCTACATCTCCCCCAAGCTAAACAATCCCCTTGTAAAAGACATAGGGAAGCCTGGAATGGGAGGAAGGAGGGGGGGAAAGGGAATAAAAAGCATCCATCACTGTTTATTAAGTGCTGCTACTTGAAGGTAAAAGGGGTATTGAACTGTTTTCAAATTGGAAGGAATGTAGCTAGACAAAACATTGATGGTGATATTAGGCTGGTGACAAATTTTATTCATTTGTCCACATTTATTACAGCAGCAGTTTGGAATGATTTATGCCTCTCGCCCCTCTGAGCCTCTCTGCATATGCACACACACCAAAATTCAGTGTCTTTGAGTAAGGGAAGAAAACTCTTCTGGTAACAGCCATAAAAATATGGAGTAAAAGCATCTGGAAATGATGGATTTTAAATTTAAGACATTGAAGAGGCTGGTGAGCAGTCCTTGGTACAAAACAGGCTCATCTGAAGATGTCTCAAAGTGGGCACTTGATAGAGAACCTCGGGGCACTTGTGCAGACCTGGGCCAGGCTGAGCTCAGCTCAGAGGGACATGGGCAATATTAGGGGATGCCAAGGACTGCAGTAGTTTATTTTTGGAGATTTTAAAGATGCAAAGCTCTCTGGAAGCCCAGCTTTCCCAGGGCTTGAGCCTGAGCTGTAAATAAAGGGAAGCTCTGAGCTCATTGCCTCATCTCCAGTGTCTCACTCACGTGTGTGCAGCCTGTCCTAGGACCTAAGAACCCCCAAAATCCCTCCTATGCATTTATTTGTGGGCTTTGTTCTGCAGAATGGCACATTTCTCCCCTGAGGTGGCAATTCTTGGTCTGTAGTGAACGCAACGGTTGTTACCTGTCACTTTTCAAGTTCCTTTTGCCCAAGTTTTAGCTCATTCTTCCCCCATTTTAGGATCATTTTCTGTCTGCTCAGCAGTTCAACTTGGCCAAAGAAGGCAGGGTCGGTGGGTATCAGTGGGCAGCAAGTATATGACCATGAAATGCACATGGAAGGGAGATAACAGCACAAACTTTGTGTCCCCAGGGAAGTTCTGAGGGCTGCTGGACCATCCAAGTCTGGGTAGGACTTTGTCAAAATGTTGTCCAAAAATTCCTGTTACAGGGTCTCTGAATCATGAATGCCATTCTGTTTTCTCCTCTCTGCTGCAGTTCCATGGTCAGATCTCTGATTTTTTTTTCCTGCAGTTAATGGGGATAATGTAATGCAGAGCGAAATTTGGGATGATCATGTGTGTAGGGCATGGAGTTTGCAGGTACAGCTCTGGCTGCAGTAGAATATTGAGTCTTAATCATCAAAGAATTCCTGCTAACTTTTAGTAAGGAATGGAGCTGGAGTGGTGGTGTTTGTCAGAGCAGGATTTGTTCTTGTAAACAGCTACAACAAAACCAAAACCACTGAGGATGGTGATTGAGGAGATTCACACCAAGGCTGTGACAGGCAGAATTTGAAACATTTAGCCCAAAGTTTAGCCCAAGCAGGGAGTTCCCCACTGGATGCTGCAGGCAGATGAAAATCACTGTCCCACCCAGAAAAGGAACAAAATGCTCACGGTGGGAGGGTTGGTTCTGAGCGAGCAGGAGGGTTTACTAACCAGGAGAGTCGTGGCTTTGAATCATTTCTTATTGTCAGCTTCACCTCCCACTTCTGATTCCAGCTTCAGACACTCCGAGGTGGGAGCAGCCATTGGTAAAATAAAACTTCTGCTGTCTCCAAGCAAGGCTTTGGAGCCGATTTCCCTCCTTGTTGGATCCTCAGAGGCTCAGGAAAGGGACTGTTGTGTCTCCTGCTCTTTTTATAACTGCTGGGACAGCGAGGCCCTGATCCCTCTTTAAGGGTTTGGGGGAGTCTTTCGGTAAAAATAATTCCTGTCCCTGAGAGGGGGAGATGTTCACAGGTCCCCAGGCATGGCCAGCCGAGGCAGTCACAGCCACGGGGAGCCAAACCAAACCCCAGCAGGGAACGGCAGAGGAAAAGCCCTTTAGAAAAACAATTTCACCTTTTTCCAGAGTTTTGTTCTTTTCTAAGCTCCAGCACAAACAGTGCCAAGCATAATAACTGCCCTATTATTTTTGCTCAGGTGCTCAGGAACACGAGCTCACTCAACAAGGAAAGAAAATGAGCAGGCTTTTATTTTATTAGAAAGAAACACTCTGTTGTGTGTAAAAGACACTTCTCCCCTAATATTTTACTTGCTAATGGATAAGTACAAAGTAATTATGTAGGACAGATTAAATGGTTTCTAATGCCTCATTTCAGGAATTATAGTGAATGTTTTCCTAAGCTGTCCTCCAAATTGGTAGTCTAATTAAGCAACAAAAAATTATGTTGGCATTCACTGAATTATTACAAAACCAGAATTCAGACTGAAACTGTTCAGTAATTTTTTTTGGTGGAAGGTAGAGAGGAAAAAGAGGAATGGAGAAGGGAAGGATTTGGGATCTATTATTAGAAGTACTGATAAATTGCTAACAATTTTTAGGTGTCTTGGCAAATATCAGAGTTTCTGCCTTTACACCCATGGTCTGATAATTCCTTATGAGTGTGATCAGTACATTTAGACCCCAAAAGCCTCAGAGCTGTGGCACCTCCTCATAGGACTCATATTGAGACGTACAAATCTTGTAGTTCATCTGTACTAAATACTTATCTTCTAGAAAGAGATGTCAGGTTTTGGTTCCGGCTCCCCAAGAAAACCCATTTTGCCAAAATTAATGTCTGTAAAGTCACTTAACCTTAAATCTCTGTGTTGAACTGAATTTTTGGCTGTAAGGTCTCACAAGGCAAACGTTGCTGTCATTATCCTACTAAAAATGATGCACAATTTCCTACAGAGACACTTTGGAAGCATCTCCTGGCCCTGCCAGTGCAAACCCAGCTCAGGCTGGGGCTTTGGGGGCTGTTTGAGCTCACAGCTTTCACCAGAGCTGCAATGGTACACTTAGGCATGAAGAAACTTTGCAGAGTTCATTTTCTTGGTAGCAAAAAACACCTTTGAAAATCTTCTGGTCTTTTATGGAGCATTTTCTCCTCTCCTGCTGGTTCCTTTTAGGATGGATTTTGGGCCCAGTGGACCATAAGTCCTGTAAAATTGCTGTTCCACAGGTATTCCAGGAGATACTTCCTAACAGCTCCAAAGGAGCCTTTACAAGGGATTACATCATGATGTGGAGTCATTGAAATCTTTCTACATATTGGGGGAAAACTCAGCTGTGCAATGGAGTGGGGAGGGAATAGGCAGGAGCTGATTTCATGGGGAAAAGTCTTTACCTGCTCCAAATCATTATAACTTAACAATTTCTGTGTAACTTTACATAGCTGAAAGTATTTGAGAAAATCAGGGAAAAAACCTGTAGGAAATAGTAGAAAGTTCAGCTGTCACAAGGCTGTCACCATCCTCAGTTACAGCAGTGGAATTTAAGAAGTGATTTTTTTAAAATCAATTTATCAAAGCTACTGCAGACCTGCACATTGTGCTACTTCCTCTTAAGCTGACTTGACTTCAGTGAGGTTAAGGTTGGTTTTTAGGAGGTTTAAATTAAAACAAAGTGAGAGTTTAACAATGGAGGCAAAAATCAGGACAGCAAATTTCCAGTGTTTCAAGTAGAGCCCACGTTCCCTCAGACTGAAAATTTCACTGTCAGTCCTGAAACCTTAAATCAAAGCAACCCTGCTTAGGTTTAAGTCAAACAACAACTGCAGCATTTCATTTGGGAGCCTCAGAAACCACCCTTGCTGTTAGATGAGCTTGGTGAGAGGGTCTAAAAGTAGAGAAATGGAAATAATTCCTTTTTATTTTTTTAAATCAAACCATATGAAGAGACAGAATTTTACAATGGCAAAGCTCAGGATCTATTTTTCCTTAAAAGTCCTGTGCAGTTTGTGTCAAAGCTTGCTCAGCATCTCTCTGAGTGTCAGGGATTGCACTGATTTAATGTTTTCCAACAAGCTGCACTCCTTCCTTCCCCTAACCCATCCTGACACTGCAGGGACTGAGTCCTTATCCAGTGTCTCATCCTACAAGTTCTCCCTAACGACAGCACGACTCCCATTAGCCTTCCTTGATGTCTATTTACCATAGCAGCTTCTCAATTATTTAAAATGTAAACATCTGGATTAAATAAATGAAGAAAACATCCAGCAAATGTTGCAGGCACTCAAAAACTTTTCTCCAGGAATGATGGCTGCAGTAGAACTTGGGAAGGGAAAAGTAAATCCAAAATTCACTGCACACATCAGGCTCTTGGTGCACCAGGGACATGGGCAGGAAGTCCTAAAGCTGGGAACTGCCAAGAGACCTTTTTTCAGTGGAGAGCACGTTGTGATGATGCATCTGGAACGGTACCTTATTATTCAAGGCATCCAAACAGGAGGATTTTCCAATCAAGAAGCCAACTGTTGGCTGGCAATCTGTGCTCCCATGGATGTGTGTGTGTGCCTGCACATAAAACATGGAGTACGTGTGCACAGAAATATGTTGGATCTCTCCAAGAGATAAAGTGGGTTGGATTTTCTCCCTGAGAAGTCTTTCAAGCTCAGTAAAGTGGGGTTTGTGTCCAGCTTTGTCACTGCCAGGTTCTTGACAGAGCCTCATCTCTGGCTTTTGCAACCCCTCCTTCAGCACCAACCTCCATCTCTGGGATCTCCACAAACTGGGGAGGAATATCAGGACTGGAAGTGAAGAATGTGTTTGGAAACATCTGGAGCCCCTCTCATGAGCTCATTAGTCTGGTCATAAAGCAGAGCCTTGCAGAAGTCTTCCCTTAATGGCATTAAAACCAACCCCAACCAACCCCGTGTGGGAATGACCGGCTCTGGGTGGGCTCTTGGTTACTTCGGGAGGCTGTTGGGGACTTGGGGTCTTTGTCCATCACTGGATGCAGTTGTGTGACCAGAAACTGGGTGAGGACAGAAAGTTTGGCCACTCAGCTTTTCCCAAACTGCCCACAGTGTTCGGCCTCCTGCAATTCCCCTTGAGGAGATGCAAAATCATGGAATATCCTGAGCTGGAAGGGACCCACAGGGATCACCCAGCCCAGCCCCTGGCCCTGCCCAGACACCCCAAGATCCCACCCTGGGCATCCCTGGTTGTCCAAACACTCCTGGAGGTCTGGCAGCCTCGGGGCCGTGCCCATTGCCTGGGCAGTGCCCAGCACCCTCTGGGGGAAGAACCTTTCCTGATATCCCACCCAACCCTGCCCTGGCCCAGCTCCAGCCCTTCCCTGGGTCCTGTCATGCTCACGGAGAGCAGAGAGAAACTGCAGACCCCACTGAGTCTCTCCTCAGCTTTCTCCAGCTGAACAATCCAAGTGCCCTCAGCTGCTCCTCCTGTGGCCCCTTCAGACCCTTCCCCATCCTCGTGGCCCCCTTTGGACATTTTGAGTCCAAAGCCAGCTCTGTAAACGGCCCAGGATCAGGATATTTTTGCATTTAGTGCAAAAATAGTGCCCCTGCACTTTCAGTGGGTGGAAGGTCAGGAGCTGAAATTTCCAAGTGTTAACTTAGGATCTCTCCCAGCAGTGCTGGGAATGCTCTTGGCTCCAGCCAGAGGGAAAGGCTCTGTGGCTGAACACAAAAACTTCATGCACATACACTCAGACATGCTGGGGTGATCAGGGGGGAAATCAGAGCTGTGACCTTCCCCAGGAAGCCCCAAGGAGCAGTTCCCTCTGCAGAATTCTGTGTCCTGGAGGAGGATTCCTGCTAAAGCCAGCTCGGAACACGTGAACTCTGTTAGCTCAGGTGAGCAGCAGGCTCTGCATTGTCTGCAGCCCTGTGGGAATAGGTGTTACACAGAGACACCAAAATGAAAGCAATCTCCTGCTTCAGGGTGTAAATTGATCACTGGAAGGGTCAGGAAGCAATTTTCCTCTGCTGTTAACATCACTGCACAACCTGGGGTGTGTGAGGGGGTGTGTGCACATGTGAGGGAGAGGGAGGGAGTGAAGGGAAGCAATTTCTCCTGTAGCATAAAGTCTTGGCCAGGGGCAAAACAACTTCCTGCAGCCACGAGTTTCTAGCCAAGGGACTGCCCAAGTGCTTGGATTTTACCTTGCTGGGATTTCTGGGTGCCCAATTTAAAGCACTTTTAAGGAGTGTGGCTTTGGTGATGAATTTCAGGAATATTTGGGTGGTTTTGGAGCTGAGACTTGGCACTTGTAGTTTATCTTCTTGCATGAAACCTACTCTTGGAGCTTGTCCTGGTCCTTCCTACAACCTCCTGCCCTTTCTTACAGCCCTATATTAAGACCCTGAAAAAACCACAGCAACTTTCTTCGCTGATACCTCACCTCTTTGCCAACTAACAGGGTTTGTACCCCAAAATCCTGCTGGTTTTTTGGCCTCTGTATGTGCTACATCAAAGGGTGCAGAAAAGGTTAATTAAACTCGGGGGCCAGTACCCAGGGGTGAATGAAATGACTGCAGTACAAGGTGGGATGCCTTGAAATGTATTAATTTTTTTATAGCATGTAAGGAATTTTCTTGTTCCTCATAAACACAGGATGGTGCATATGTGTCTAAAATATTAAGTCTCTGAAAAATGAGTGGATTTCTGAGGATAAATGTTAGAATATAGAAAACTTGGGGTTCAGAGTTCAGAATTTTTCTCTTTAAAGCAAAATTGCCTCTCCATACACAGGCAGATGTGCACACACCCAGTCTTTATCAGGAGTTGAAACAACAAAAAAGTGAAAAATTATTTCAGCTGAGGCAGATTCCATGGCCAAAGAACTGGGAAATGGTGGGAAGCCCTGGGCACCAGAAATCTGAAAGATGTGGGTGTTGATATTTGGGGTTGGCCTCGTGTTGTGGCTGTAAAATCTCTTCTTCTGACAAAACTGGAATAGCTTTAAAGAATTTCAGGGGCTTGCTCATGTACCAGCACCGTGGCTCTGGAGATACAGATTCTATTTCTGCCTCAGCCATGTGACCTAAATATCTTTGGGCCAATTCATCCATGGTTTAAAAAAATATATAAGCACAGGCAGAACCATGGAGGGAAAAAATACAGACCTAATCCTGATGGTTTTTTTTTTTCTTAATTGATTACATCTTTTCTGTCTGCTGAGTTGGGATAGTGGAAGGTAAGAAATGGAGATGGATGAGGCAGAGATGTTTTCTTTGTTCCTCTTTAACTTCCTTTGTCACCTGGTGAGGTGTCCAATGGTTATTAAGAAAACAACATCTATTGGGACTGTCTGTAAATTTATAACACAGAACTGTTAGAGCTGTTCCATGTTCAGTCCTTCTCTGTGGTGATCTCATGACACTGCTGTGCTTTGGGAGTGGACAGGATTCCAAGAGTGCAATTTTTCTGTATTTTTAATTTCAAGACAATATTTCTGCCCCCAAAGAGAGGCCTTTGTTCAACATGTGCCATTCACAAGCACCTCTCTGCTCTGAGGAGGTTCTGATGAGTTCAAGCACAGCAGAATAATTTCCTGTCTTCCTTGGGCCAGAAAGTTGGTTGGTTTGATTTTTATTTTTAAAAAAGAGTGATTTCCTATGGACTGTCCAGTAGGAAATACTACAAAGAGGCTTGGCTGGCACACGGTGCCAAGAACTTTTCCTCTTTAAGATTTTATGTTTTCTGTTTATGCACAACCCAGGTCAACTTAAGTGATGTATTTATCTAAAGAAGGGCATTTGTCCAGATTAATAGAAAAATAACTGAAATGTCAGGCAGAAGTGTCTGATGAGGGTTATGTGCATTGTTTGGAGCAGACGAGCCACACTTGAAGAGGTTCAGCAATTCCCTCTGATAGGAATTAACTTTTTACTTGCTTCCTTTGTTGGGAATCAGGAGGTCTTGTCACAGGTTTTGCTTACTCACAGTTGAGGCAAATACAGGGTGATGGTGGGGCTGAATTTGGGGAGGATTGAGGGGCAGACAAAAGCAGGAGCAGTAGAACTGAAATGCTACATCCCAAAGTAGGTAAATAAATACAGGGCGTGAGGCTCCACACAATGTCTGGAAATATAATATTCATATTATTGTGGGCATCCTTGTTTGCAAAATATCCCCCAATGTTTTGGATCCCTCTCTTTCCCTGCATGATTATTTTAGAGCGAGATATTTTAGATGTTAAGGCTGGGCTGTTTCAAGCACACGGGTTCTTTGTGCATCAGTCTGGGGCCTGCAACCCAGCCCCTTTAACCCTGCTCTGGCACGTGCCCTTCTCTGCAGCCCAGCTCTCCCACATGAAGCAGAACTCTTCATTTTAATCATTAGAGAATGAATCCAGTGCTAATAGCACTTAATTGTTTCTCTAGAATGCTCTCAGTTGGTTTTGGCAGCCGGGATGAAAACAATTCCAAATCCCATCAAAGGAGCTGATCCACACCCAGCATGTCCAGGGTGAGGGGTTGAGAGACAGCACCGAGGTGGCATCAGAGCCTCTCCTGATCCTACACGAGGTTCTGTCATCCTGCCCTGCCTCCCTCCGTGATCTTGGAAGGTCTGAGGCATAAAGCAAAAAAAAAAAAAAAAAGGAATAAAACAGACACAGAAAATCTTGGTCCATGCCCCTGAAAATAATGTGCTGACGGTCTCCTCAAGCACACACCTCTATTAATCTTGACTTTCTTGAAGCCTGCCCGCTAGTTTGAATTTGTATGCGACATCAAACATACCTTTTCACATATGTTCTTTCCAGATTTTTTTTAACAGTTACTTAGCAGTTTATAGAAGGAAGTGAATGATCTCATCAAGCTGCTTAGAAATTAAAAAAAAATCTGTGCTTATTAATTATGCAGGATTAGTCTAATTATAATTCAGCAAATTAATTAGCGACAGAAGGTGTTCTGAAACATTGGAGTACATTTGCATGTTAAATGGAGAGGCTAGTCTGTAATATATGTAAATTTATGCATGGCTTCATAGTTTAATTTAAAAATTTGCAGCTGCATATGGTATGGGAGCAGGTGAAAAGTCAGTTTTAGTTTAATGATGCTAACAAACATTGGATGCTGTCCTGTCTTACGGAAGGAATGCACCCCTATCTGCCAATCCATAAATCTGTCATAGGAATATAATGTTACACCAATGTTCGGCTTCAAGGTCATCTGTGCCCAGACCCACAAGTACAATGGGTGCAAATCTACCCTCTGAACAGCCCTGGAGAAGGGAGGGGGCAGAATTTGCCTGGCCCCTGAGCTGCTGGGATGGAAATCTGCCTCTTCAGCAAATGAATGTGTGTTTATTCCACACAGACCCAGTTTGGGGACAGATCCCTTCACAACTGAGTGAGAGCTCTGAGCTGAGTGATATCTGCTCTGGCAGGTGTAAAATGGGAGCCTAACCTTGGTCCCATCCCTAACCCTCACATCAGTGCAGCTCTGTGATCTCCTGGAGGCGCTGGGAAGTTATTTCTGAGTTCTGCACTGACTGCAGGGTCGGGAGTTTTCCTGTGCTGGGCTCTGCCATCTGGCAGCAACAGTAAAAACCAGCAGAGCCAGCAGAGAGGCCATTGGTGTAATTGGTGCTCACTGTTCAGCCTAGCATGGCTCAACAGACTGAGGTTTTGGAGAGAGATGGGCTGGGAGGATGCAAGAGTCACAAGAGAAAGGGATGGTTTCTCTCAATATGGAAAAAGAACTGAGTGGGGATTGGGGTCTGTACTCGTTCAACAGCTCTGTCAGCCTCTCCTATCTGCAGGGTCTGCAAAGTAGAGCCTGAGATAAATCTGCACCTGTGTAGAGGTCTGTGGATGAAGTGGTACCAAAAATGACTGGATTTAAGCCGGACTGAAGAGCATCCTCAGGCGTGTGTTTGGTGGCACAGCCCAGCTCCAAATCTTGTGTGTGCTGCTGAGGCTGACACGAGTGTACAGAACAAGACCTTGGCCATGTTTTCCAAGCCCTGCTGGATGTTCTGAGTGGAGGCAATGAGCTCTGTGAAATTTGTGTCACTATTCAGAAGAACCAGTAAAACCCCAAGTGTGGACTAGCAGGAGCACGATGTGGTTGCTGCCTGGAAAAGCAGCTGGCTCTGTGCTATGGGGCCAGGCACTGAATTTTCTGTGCCTCGACTTCCCCGTCCCTGAGATGCACAAAGCCTTTCCTCCCTGCTGTCCTTTGTGCCCCCCTTCCCCAATAACAATTTCACAACGTGGCTGGGCCGTGCCCAGCACAGTTGGAGCCCACAGACACCGTAACAAACCAGGGAATATTATCTGAAGGTCCCTTTCAACAGCCCATCAGCCCAATGCTCTCCTCTATTACCTCCCTGCCTATTGACTTTTGATTATGCTCTGGCATTTGGGCCCGTGCCAAATGGCATGAATAATATGGATCTTACAGGATAAATAAGCTTTTAGCCATTGTCTTGGAAGTTACTGGAAAGTTTTGGTGTGGGAGGAAAGGGGAAAGCCCAAAGGATAAAGGGGAAACTGCTCAAATTGCAAAGAGTCCTCCAAAGACTTTTTGGAGAACAATTGCAATTACAAACACGCTGTTAGTGTTGTGTTTCATTTTCAATTCGAGCCCATAGAGTTCAATTATTATTTTCATTAATGGTGTCAGGTTTTCATCAGAGTGCACAAACAAGGAGGTTTTCCTTGGAGATTTTGGGTTTTTTCCCCCTAGCAGACGTGGTCATGGCAAATAAGTACACGGAGCACCGAGAAATGCCTGCCTGGGCACCCGGCAGGGCACTCTCCCCCAGCCCTTGTTCCTTGAAAATGGGATCATTTTGCAACAGAAGAAGCATTTATTTACCCCAAAGAGTGTGAATTGCAGTTGTGGGGGTGTGCCCCTGCTCAGAACGAGGGGGACACAGTCTGCTTCAGGGATGAAAGCTGCAAAATGTACAGAAAATCCACTGAAAATAAATACCAAGTTTCCTGACATGTTTGGAGGTTGGGGGACACATTGCAGGTTTATATTCGGTTATTATTGGTTTGAAATGAAGCTTTTTTAAAAAACCCCAGAAACTCTAGATAAAGGGTGGAGAGAAATATGATGTTCCAGGTTGCAGAGAGAGGGGAAATTTGAGGAGGAATTGTTCTGTGGCTGGGAGTTGGACATGGATCAAGTTCAGCCATTGCTGTGGGCTTGGGTGCAATGTTCTCTCTTGATCTATCAGAAATACAGGACATTTTCACCCCATGTCTTCTTTAATCCATCGTACAGAATGTTATCTACCTAAGTGTGAGCAGGACCTCTTGGCATGGCAAAAAAATTATAATTAGAGGCAATTTTAGGATGGGTTCTGCCATGCTGTAATTTTAAGGCTAATTTTTAAGTTGGTCGGATCTCCTGGGCTCCCTTAGCTGCTTTCCTAACCCTGGTTTTGTTGCTTTTTCACATCTATCTCCAGCATTGGCTTTTTTGAACTCAGGGCCAGAGGAAATCAGTCACTTCTGCCTTCCCCCAGGTGGCATTTCAGGGATTAGGCCCTAAATAATGTTCCTACATCCAAACTTAAACTTTAAACCTAAAATCTAAATTGGAGTGAGTGACTGCAGGCAGAAAAAAGTCTAACCAGACTGAAGAAATTCCTTTGAATTAAGGCAAGAGGATGGAGAAGTGTTTCTGTTTGTGCCATCAGGAAAGGAGGATTTGGTTGGGGGTAGGAAAAACAGGCATAATGTTAATCTGCTTTGTGGTTGGTTTGTTTGGGCTCTTTGAGTGTGTGTTTTTAGTTGGGTTTTTGTTGGTTTTTGGTTGGTTTTTGTACAACTGGAGTCTTTCTATTAAAAAACCCCAAGTGACAAATGAGCAGCCAACTCATCTTCTCCTGTCCTAGGCTTGGGACCTCAGCATCTGACTCCTGCTCCCTTCTCTCCCAGCGAATCTCTGACAGACTCAGAAAAGTCTCCTGACCTACATATGTTGGTTTTCGCGTTTGTTAAACTGGGTTCACACTTTATGCACAGGAGTTTTGTGAAGATTAATTAGCTGCTGTTTGTGGAGTATCATATAAATACTGGGGCTCACTGCAATAACCCCGCTCATTTCTCACGCAGTGGAAGGTGTGTGTTCATTTAATGTGCCTCTGTGCCCTGCCTGAGCCCACACTGACTGGAGCTGCTGCAAAAAAAGGGGAAATTTTCTCATCACCTCCCTAATAACACACCCTGACACAATAGATCGAAATTACTCCGGAGATAAATATTCAGATTATAAAGAAGCCTTCTCCTGTGATACTCATTAAAATCAGGATGGTGATATCAAATAAATTCAATTAATTGGTTTGAAACAGCGACCTTCAACTCTGGCCCTTTGAAAGGGAGGAATCTGAAGTTGTGTGGGGCACTGGGAAGGGTTACCTGTCACAGTTACCTCAGAGCCAAGACACCCACGGGTGACCTGAGGGCAGGCTGGGACAGCCTGGGCCAGAATTCCCTTGCTCTGACAGAGTTGGAGGCAGGCCCTCACTGTCACTGCAGTAATAACACTTTTGCAGCCCACAGTATATTTATATTTGATATTGTTTAACTGATGCTCATAATAATGACTTCTGTTTTTTTCCTTTGTTCTCTTTGTGACTTTTTGGAAGCACTGAATTGTTTCAGCAGAATTGCACCATGTCTTCATCTTTTCATTAGATTTTGGCATTGCAGGATTTGCTGATAAGCATAATCACAATTATCCTAGATGGCAGGCGTGTTCTCATGCCAAAAAATGACTGAGGCTGCAACTCCAAATTCCACAGCAACCCAAAAAAGCCAGAGCTATCTCAATATTTGCTTCACAAGGGATAATTTTTGAGTGTATCCAGAATTTTTAGGTGTATCCAGAGGCTGTTCCCAACATACAGCCAATGTTGCACCTCTTCATTCTGTACCTTTAAGGAAGCACAAAAGGTGGATGTGGTTTAAAAAATTATTAAATGTTTTTTTTTATTTCTTTTAAACTACACCTCCTGCTGCACATGGGACTGAGCTTTAGAGCTTCTGCCTAGTCCTGCCAAAGTCACCAGGAAGATTTTTCTGACTCCAAGAGGATTTGATTAAGGTCCTTTTGATTCTTCTGTCTCATCTGAGGTGGATGAACATCCTCAGAGGTGTGGAACTCAGGTCCCAGTTCTAGCCAGGTACAGAACATGATAATTTGGGCATAGACCAGCAAGATGGGGTCAAAAACTGCTTGGGAAACAGTTAAACTGATGCAAGACCCACCTTAATTTGCCCTCACCCTTTCTGCACGGCTATGGAGAGCCCTCTGCATCCCTCAGCTGTGTCAGGAGTTTTCCTGGTGCTTCCCCACCAACGATTGCTCAAGGGATTGCTAAAAAATATTTGGGATAACACAGCTGACTTTGCACCCAAGTGGAAAAGGGACATTTAAATGATTCATCAGCGGCACTCCTGGGCGTGGTGGGAACTCCCAGCAGGAGGAGCAGTAACTTCTAAAATAGCTCTGGAAGGAAGGAGACAGATTTAAGGTGGTGTTTTGGAGACCTCTCAAGTGCATCACCCGGTACCCAGTGAGGTCAGCGAGGGAGAGACCCAACAGGAACAGAACTCTGTTCTTCTGTCGTAATCAATGTGTGTCTGTGCATTAATCAATCAGTTCTCTTCAGCAAAGCCAGAATTGTCAGGGCAGTTATTGAAACAGGTTTAGGTTTTCCCCCAACACCCTGAAATATTGAGAGGATAGGCCAAGGTCCTTCTGCTTGGCCAGAGCCAGAGTCACCTGCTAAACCCCCACCTAATTCTGCCCTTAGCAAGGCCAAAGATGGGCCAAGAAACACCAAAATCAGCTCATTTTATATAATTCTGTTTTGTTAAAATTATTATTTTTGATGTATATATAAGTTAAGGCCAAAAACTGGCTAAAGCATTTCTTTTAAAGAAATTAATAAAACCTTTCTGCAATTCTCCTGTTACCCCTAAATCAGCTTCATTTAGTGCTAAACCTTCCCTCCTTTTTGCTCCCCCCAAGTCATTTTTATTCTAATGCTGCAATAAATATTAATGCCTTTCCCAGATACAACCACTTAAATACATATAAATATATATATGCACACACACATATATGTGTGTATGTATGTATACATAACAACCTACCCAATACTTCTTGCAGGTGCCCAGTTGCAGCTCAAATTTGACTGGAGGAACTCTGAAAAGGAGAAAAAGAGAGATGTGGTTTAACTGAAGAAATAAAGATAAAAATCCCTGTGTGCGCAGCTAAATGAAATTAAATCAAAATTTGGGGGTGATGGGAGGGAAATTGTCCTAGTGCAGCATATCCAGGGATGTCCAACAAACATCTCAGCAAAACAAGGAGCAATTCTGCCACAACCTTTAAGTACTAAAACCAAACCCAGCCCTTTCAGAAGTGAGCGAGGCAATTCTGTGATATCTTAAAGCAGCAAAATTCTCAACATTTGGAGCAGCTCAGCACTTCCAGAAAGTCAAGGCACCTCTGAGACTTTCCCCAAATTGCTGGGTTAAATATCCAGGCTGGGGCATCCCAGGCTCGGTGGGTCTGGGTGTGTTTGGTGCAGAGCAGTCGGGGAGGGTGGGGAATGTTCAGCTCTGCAGCAGCTCAGGGAGTTTTGTTTTCTGTGGGTTTTTTCATGGCCATTGCACCCCTTGGCAGGATTTAACCTGGATTTAATTGGAATCCAGCTTCATTGTCACGAGTGCTGTTGGTTTGTGTTTGCTGGGGCTCTGAACCCTGATTTTCTGCAGGCATTTAGCAGAAAAGGGGTTTCAGTTTCTTGCCACGCAGAGTTGCAGAGTTTGCTCGTGGATGCTGTTCCATTTGGAATTTCTGCCTCTCTGTGGCTGCCTTTTGGGGCTGTGTCACCCACAGTGCCCCAGGATCTGTGCTCTTCCCAAAACCAGCCCATCTGACAGACCAAGTTCTCTCCCAGACACGTTTCCCACTCATTTTCTTCATTCCTCATTGATCAGTTTTCTCATCTCAATTAAAAGGATGCAAGCATTAAAAAAAATAAAAGAGAAGCTGTCCATTTTCCTGCTTAATTTGTTTTATTTTTCCTAAGAAATAACAAGTTGTGGGGTTTTTTTTGCTGTTTTCCTGCAGAAGAATCAGGCAGCAGCTCATTGATTTTCACGTAAAAGTTCCTTGCCTTGGTTCATTTTATAGTTTGGTTCCATTCTGGAGTTTTCCTTTGCACAGGCACATCTCCTATAAGCTGTTTATATTCCTGCAAGTATTCTTTTTTATATCTGTGAGAAGAGGGAAAGACAAAAAGGAGTGTTTGTGAGTAACATTAGTGCCTCCCACTCTCCTGTGAGTCTCTGAGGGTCCCGGCGTGCAGGGGACGTTTCCTTCTGAAAACATTTTTAGGGATAAAATCTCACCAAATCATTCATAGAAAAGAGGTCACAGGTTTTAGCATGGACTCGACAGGACTTATTTAATGAAATATATCCAGTGCTGCTCCCAAGGCATGAAATTGTGTAGGATTTTTAGTTTGGAAGGCATGGGGTGCCCTCTGAGAGCTGAGCACTGTCACCTCTTCCCTGCTGAACCTCAGTGTCCTGGTGAGGTGAGATCTGAAATGAGGAGGAAAAATGGAGAAAATAACACTCACATCCTGAGAAAATAAATATTTTAAAAATAGTTAATATATGTGTGAGAGATTTAAGGAAATAATAATTAAAAATAGGACATTTTAATTACAAAAGAGTCCCTGGCAGGGAGGATTTTAGGGGTTTTATAGGGCACAACCTGGGTCTTTTTTGTGGGTGAGGGTTTCAGAGGGGTTTTGTTTTTTCAAGCAACACAGGAAAGGATCCAACCCGTGGCTTTTTCTTTGTATTTTGGGGCAGATGGAGGAGAAATCTTGTGGTGGGAGTGGTGCAGAGAAAGTGGCACTAACAAGGGCGAGCGGATTTCTGTGTTATTGTCTTGTGCTGGGGCTGGTTTGGAGGGTGTTGTTGGTAAACCCAGGAAATATCCATCTTTCTCCTTTAAAGTTCTAATTCAAGGCATGAATGTGTGAGTTCTGAAGGGACTTAGGGACTGCAGTAAAAAATCGTTGTCATAGTAACAGAAAGGGAAATAGGCCTGGCTCACCTGGGACTTTAACTTACTGCAAAAGCAGATTTTTTTATTTTTTTTTTTTTAAGGAAAGCACTCAGCAAGAGAAATAAATAAATAACTTGTTCTTTGTATTCGAAATCAATTCTTCAACTATTTATTTTTTCTCATATCCGACTCTTTTTCCTTCTAAATCTATCTCAAAGTATTTGATTTGTTTTTTTAATTATAATTGTTGCAGTTAAACCCATCTTGTCTGACAAATAGAAAGAATCACTGAGAATATTTTCACTTGCAACAGAGGATGCCGAGAAATTTCTTGCTTATGCCTTAATTTTGAAGACTTGCTTGTTTTGCTTTTAAGCCAACAATTGTGGCTTTTCACACAGTTTCTTTACCTCTGAAATTCCTGGATTTAATAAGAAAATAAAGGGGTGAATCCTCTCCATGGATGTGAGACAAAATTTGGTGGGAAAGCTTAGAGAAAAATTCCTGCTTAATATTTCTAAACTCTAAAATCTCCGTGCAGTGTTGGGTGAGTCACCCCAAGAGGCTGGAGATTCAGCTTGGGTGCACAACAACGAAACTCTGCAGAATAATAAACCCCAGGAAGATGGGGGGGGTGTGACAGGGCAAAAATAATTGGCACGAGAACTTTGTGGGATGTTAATGGGTTTATCTGCTCGGGCAGCGTGAGCTGTCATGTTTCACTTGGGCTCGTGCTCTCCTTATACCCCCTCCAAGTCTAGGTAGGAATAATCTGGACTCTTGGCAGTTCTGTGCCTCTGCTTTAGTGACTGGAATCTTCATCAGGAGAAACATCATCAGGAGGAAACCTCATCAGATTCTTCTCTGAGCTGTGTTTGCTCCTGGGTTTTTAATACATTCCAAGTCGTTCCGAGGCTTGTCTGCCTTGGAGTTGCCCTGTTGGTTTTGTGGTTTCCACAATACCATTATCCTCCTATATTGGTTCATGGAAAATCCCTCCAGACAGCCAAAAAAAGACCTTGAATGTGAGGGAGAGATAAAGGAAGAGACTAAAATTGTGTGGTCAAACCTGCAGAGGGAGTGGGTGCAGATCAGAGGAGTTCTGTTCACCTAGACCACGGTGGATTTCAGTCACACTGGTTACACTTTACCCCTTGGTTTTTGTAAATTCTGTTTATCAGAGTTTGGTTTGTTTGTGTTTTGGTAACTTCTTGCAGTCCTGTAAGATCCACCATCAGGCAAATCCCTCCATGTACCTTTTAAACCAGAATATAACAACACCTTTTGCTGTGGTTAATAGAAGTGACGTGGCTCTTTATCTTTCCAGATTCTTCCTCAAATTTTTTCTCAAGTGCAATCAGAATTGCTTGAAAACAGCAGGAAACCCAAGAGATATGAGACGGTTCCAGGTAGGTCTTATAAGGCTCAGCATTAACCTGTCTGCTTCTGTTCTTCTTTTCCTTTCCCCTCTCCTCTCTCCTACGTTCTTCCTCATAAACATGATGACAGTCTATGATAAGCTATATCAGTGTTAAAGTTTTTCTCCATTTGTTGTGTTTAAACCTTTTTTCCCTTGTTTTTTTTTCCCCTTCTTTCTTTTTCCACCCTGAATCCCCAGGGGGAAGTGCTGTACTGTACCAACCAGCAGTGGATATTTGATTTGACACCCTCGGGCAAAGCACTCGCACATACAGCTGCCCACAGCAGGGATCGTGCTTGTGATATTTAGATGCCTCAGAATTTTTCTAAGTAGCTCTGTACGTGCTACACAAGCAACCTCCTCATTTCCTACCTCTTTCCCTGTTGGTTTTTTTTGTTGTTGGTTTTTTTTTGCTTTCTATCACTCTCACACCCTCCCTTCAGCTTCTTTAACAAAAACCCCAACAAACCAAGAAGCCAAAATAGTGATGGTCACTTTAAGATCTCACAGCAAAAGCAACAAGCCCCGTGGGACCATGACCCAGCTGCTTGGCAGTGAAATCTGCCACTGGTCCCATCAGCCTCATGGCTGATGGATTGTGAATTCCAGCTCTCTGAAACCCGGGGGAGGTGGAGTGTGGCAGTGGGGAGAGGGGACACAGGCACAGCTCTCGTGCCCTCACCTTTTAGGCAGCTCTGTTAATAAACAGGAGGGTTTCACCTGCAGCTCAGCCCCTGTGAAAGTGTCGAGGGCATGGCCCACCTCTGGCAGCCTGGATGTGCTGTCAGGTCACCTGGGAAGGGTGGGGAAAGTGAGGCTGGGACTGACTGGGACAGGGTTGAGCCACAGGGATAAAATCGGGTGGTTGGGCTGTACCCCAGATTTTCTGGGTGGCTTTTGATCAGCCATTTTCCCTCTCCTTTCATCTCTGATTGCAAATGGGGTTGCTCACCTTGGCAGAACTCTGTGGTCCTGCTCCAGGAGAGCCTTGGAGCCAGTCCATGAATCTTTTCCAAGCCAGAGCCTCCAAAATTCACTGGTGGAACCCAGTGCCACACTTGCTCTCGTTATTATTGTGCCTTCACTGTCTCACATCCCTGATAAAAATGGATTTTACCTCACTGAAGGATGTGTGGTTTTCCTGTAGATCTTTGACATGGGGAGGTGACATCCTTAGCTTTGGCACTGGATGCTTCATTGCTTCATGTTTGGTGTTCACTTGCACCAGTTTCCTCTTTTATAAGTGGAGTTAAAACTCCACAGGAGTTTACAGAGTTGCTTCAGACTTTCCATCAAAATGTGTTCTTCTAGAAAAAGTGATTTTTATTTTTCATCTGCTTCTGCTAGCAATGAAAAATTTAATAATTAAAAAAAAAAGGTTTCAACTTTTACGAGAAATCCTGCAAAACAAAAGCATCTGAAAGCTCAGAAAAAAATTAAAGAGATGCAGGCAAAAAAATAAAAAAAAAAAAGAGATTTATTAGCTTTTTGTTTGGAACACAAAGAAATTTAAAGAAAAATTCCTGACCAACCTAATTTCTTTCACCAGCAGTTTAAAGAGACTGCAGTGACTTCTTCATTCTGTGTTTTTTAGAGATGATAAGACATGAGGAAAAAAAGTGGTGCTCATTGTTAGGGAATTTCTACTGAGGTTTTTTTTCAAGTGGCAATTTCCATAAAGAAAAAACAGCAATTAGTTATCATCTGCCAAGAATACTAAAAAATCTGGAAAGCAAAAGAAAACCTCTTTTACAGCATGTAAACAGATCTTGTTGGCTCCTGGAGCCAGCGAGAAGAGCTGATTGTGGAATGTCAGGAAACATAAATAGTCTCTGTTTTTTGGGGGGTGGTGGTGATTTGTTCTGAGTTTGTAAAAAATCGTGCCCAGGACTCTCCTGATTAACACCTGGGGACCTGAGGCACTGCCACAACACACAGAACACTCCTTGCAGCTGCCAAAAGAGAAATTCTGGACCCAAACACACCAGAATACTGAAGAAATTCAGCTCTGATTTCAGACCCGTGCTGGCTACTCCCAAAAAATCCTCAAATCCTTGATTTCCATCAGCTGCTGAGCTGCAGGAGGAGTTTGGATCTAATTTTTCGGGGAGGGGCAGAGATCTTTCTGTGGTCTCAGTGTTATTCTTGGTGTCACCTCACCCAAGTGGGGATGTGGCAGAGCTCAACAGCCTCAGGTGTCCAGGGAAACCTTAAAGGGGGAAACTGAACCAAATCCTGGCCTTGCTTTTGATCTCTGTACCAAACCCGGCACTTTATCGAGCAGAATGAGCTGGGATTGACTCCTCAGCTGGGTTTTCTGCCTCAGAACGTGCCAAGCTGGGAAAACAGAGCCAAGAGAAACTCCAGGGTTCTGTTTCTCAGGGATAACTTCAACTCCTTTCAGTCCACGGGAGTTCGTCCCCGTTGAGTCTCGGTGTGAGAATCCAGGCCTCAAAATTAATCAAGATCAGGCTTTAAAACCACTAAGTTCAGTTTAATTTTTATCAACCCCCCCCAAAAATGTCAACCTTTACTCAGAATTACAGAACTGAAACCTTTGAGACAAATTGCAGAACTCGAGGTTTTGAGTGAGAGCAGGATCTTCATTCAGGCTCCTTCAAAGCTGGACCCGTGGGTTGCTGAGCTTTGCTCTGGGCTGCAGAGGTCAGTGTGGATAAAAAAAGATACAAAAAGTGGCTCAAATTGCTAAAATTTGACACTTTGGGAATAACAAAGCTCTGTGTTCCAAAGCAAATTAGCCATGATGAACAGTAAGGACAATAGGCAAAGACAGCTTGTTTTCTGTCTGCCTGCTGGTTTCTAAGGATAGCATCATTGGGTCCCTGAACACAACCAAAGTTAGGAGTGCTCTTGAACATTCCAGTGGCTTCTGGACCATTCTTTTACTTTTGGTTGATTTTTTTTGTGTGTGTGTTTTTTGAGTTTTCTGTTTTACAATTTTGACTAATTCTTTTTGCCTGCTGCGTGTTGGAAATGTCTGTCAGCAACTCTGAAAGTCAAAAATGGGGAAAAAATTACATTAAAATGTAAGTGGTCTGTTTGCACACTGTGGAAGTGTTAATTTTCATTTTAATTGTTAAGGTATTCCCCAGGCCCAGTGCTGACTGTGCAGAGTGGTTTGTTAGGTTTGAAGGGACAGTTGTGCATCCTGCCAGTGCAGGAACCTGGGAGCAGAGTAAAAGCAGGGTCAAAACCCACAGTGTAGTAGGGTGGTTTATTCATTTCATGATTTAATTTGTTATGTTCCAGTCTTGGGCCATATCTAAAACCTCTGCTGTTTTTTCCCCAATAAATTATTTGTACAGCTGTTGTTATGAAGTCCCTCCTTTTCCAGACATTTCCAAGCACTTCACTTTCCCTGTGCAAACAGAACTCTGCAGCAATGCTCATCCAAGTGTGTTTTAATTCCTACCTATGTTCCTCTGCAGAACCAAATATTTTCCTTTTCAATGCAGTATTGCTTGTCAAACCTCCAGGAGACATCAAGCTACTCCTTTTCTTCCGTGGTTATTAAACAAAAGAGCAGAGAGAATCCTTGTATCAAAGTTCTCATTTAAATCCCTGCTGAAACCTGGGCCTGGAAGGCTCTCATCAAACACCATTTTTGCTCTTTAATGGAGCCTGAATGAAGGTCCAGACCTGGGGCTTTGTTGTTGAGACACAAATACAAATAAGAGACATGAAATAGTGCCCTACAGTGCATCCTGTTGAGTCTGCCAGCACGGAGGGGTGGTTACTCATGACTGGAAAAGTGTCAAGTCAATGCTCCTGATTAGAGAGGGGTGTGAGGCTGCCCAGTTTGGGCTTGGTTTGGCTCAGCCCCCAAGTTCCAAGGCACTGGGATCCAGTGTCCAAGCCTGGCCTCAGCCTCACTTCCGGATCCATTACAAGATTGAGATATTTTATGCTATACTGGTAATATATTAAGCTAAATTAAATGTTAGGTTTCACTTGTATCATTAAGAAAAAGGGAGGGGGGAGAGAAAAGGGAGGAAAGGTTACATTAACACTGCATTGTAAATTTAATGCAGCTCCAGATGCCTGAAGAGTTGTGGTTTTTTATTATAATTCTTCAGTTTGGAGAGCAACAGCAGCTGCTTTGTGATCACGTTGACTATTTGAAATTTCTTTTGATATTAAGTAGAGCTTCAAAAATACAATGAAAATGTCTTGCCTTTTTTTAAACCAAATGCAGTGATTTTGTGCTGTTGAAAACCCTGTTTCACCTCAGAAGTTAAGGAATGTGTGATCATTATTTTAGTGGGGATTTTCCCCCTGTAGTAATGTGATTTTATTGTGAATCCCGACTTCAATGTCTGTCAGTGGCTAAAACAGGGAAAGAGAATCTTTCTAGAACTAAAGGAAAGGGAATGTTTCTAGGACTAGGGGAAATTTTCAGAGTTACTTGGTGGCTGCCCAAAAGCCACAGAGATTGAGTAATTTGTCCTTGTGAATTTACCTGAAGCAAATATTGTTTATTTATCAATTAAAGTATTTTCAAATAAAGGTGATGGGTGGAAAACTGGGACAAAAAACATCCTAAAATCACCTATTGAAACACAGGGTTTGAGTTCAGCTCCTCTGCACATTGAGTTTCCAGAGGTACTGTTAGGCAGGGCTGTGTTCTCACTGAGGGACTCTCCCAGGAATGGAACTTAAAATAAAAAAAAACAAAATTGATGCCCTCCATTTAATGAGGAATTCTCCCGCAGAACTTGATTGAAGCCCAATGATACTTTAATGGTAACGACCTGTGTGTAAAGGGGGACAATAATTCTGTGGAATTAAGATGAGGCTCTTCAGCTGAAATGCTTCAGCTGAGACCTGGAGCTCACACATTAGGCTCCTGCTGATTGGGAATTGTGCTTCCTCCAGGAGCACAGTGATTAAACAGGTCCTGCAGTGGCAGGGAGGGGTATGAGGCAGCAGAAATTGGTACTAACAGTGGTCAGCTTTGAACCAATGTCCTTTTTTTAGGAGCCAAAAGAGAAAGGTCAGTAATTGCCCTCTGTTTTCAGCTGAAAACATGACATGGAATGTTTCCTGGCAGGTACCCCCCTCCTCTAGATGCTCTAGGGAGGAAGAGAAAGGAAAAATAACAAGGTGCATCCCTGGGGAGGTTTCCTTCCTGACCTCGGAGTGGTTGGATCAGTTCATCATCAGGCACGTGAGCAAAGCTGGCTGGGGCTGGGAATTCACCCAGCTCGCTCTAATCCACAGCTCTGAGGGGTCTGTGTCACTCAGGGAAATGGAAAATGATTAAGAGGGGTGGGATGATATTGGGAGTTAGGAATGTAGGCTGTAGGAAGCAAAAAGGATAGCAAGGATAAAACACAAGTGCTCTAAATCGAAATCCTGCTCCGGCTGATGGGGAAGGAATGTGCCAGAGACCCCTGTGGTCAGGCTGGGATATGGATAGGGATCACTGAACTGCTGTTAGAGGTGAATACTACATGGAATAATCATTATGGGGGACTAATTTCCCAGGTATGGATTGCAAAACAAATGCAGCTGGTGTCAGCAGAGCCTGGGCCTGTTACTGGGGGGGCAGATTTCTTCATCAGGTACTGACTGACCCAACAAAAGGTGATGCTGTTTTAGATTCTGGGTGAGCAAGGGAAGGAGTGACTCAATTGCAAGAGAAAAAGCACTCAAGGAGCTTAATGTGCTCAGATCTGAAGGCCAGAACTCCATGGGGAAAGGCAGTTCCCAGAGTGATGCCTCATCCATGAAAAACAAACCACAGATGAGATCCACTCTGTCTCACACTGCCAGCAGAAAGGAGGGGGATTTGTAGCATTGTGCCCCTCTGATTTCTTATTTGGGTACAATACACTGGATTAACTGAAGTCAAAGGGGACCAAAATGACACTGGAACAGGTGCAAGAATGGGCTATTAAGGGGCCAGGGGCCAGACACGAGCTTGGCTCAAATACCTGCCCTGAGGAGGGATGGAACTGCTCTCTGAAATTACCCTCAGGTAGGTCAGGAAGGGAAATAATAATTTTAAAGCTAATGTTAAGTATAAACTGCCTAGGAATGAATTCAGGCAGTAAGCCATAAATTCCCTCACCATCAGCCTTTAAAACAAGTGTCAAAGGCAGAAGGTGGAAATGGTTGAAAATGATTTTATGAAGGCAGCTCCACGGTTTGGTTGGGGATAATGGCAGGAGACAAGGTGCCAGTGAGCCAGCAGTGTCCCAAGAACCAGAGACCCTGGGGGGAAGGCCAAGCACCCAGTTTGCTCTGTCAGCCCCCGGGTTGCAGGCTCAGGGTCTCCAGGAGGATTTCCCAAAGAATTCCAGGGAAGTTTTGAGCAGAGTGAGGCTGCTGACACTTTTCACAATGTTTATTTTATTCCTAATCCAACTCTGAAGCAAACCCATCATATCCAGGCTCTCCTCCTGTGTTACTCCCTCAACCAAAATTCCTGTTGACATCAATGGGAGCCCTGTCCAAGTTCAGGCAGCAGGATGAGGCCTGACATCTTTCCTTCCACTCCACTGGAAAATAATAATAATAATGATGATAATTTTTTTAAATCCTCTTTTTGTTTTTTTTTTTTTTTTTAAGTTAAAATAACATGGTGCTGTGACTAGAGAGTTATAAGGGAAAGTGCATCAGGAATGCAATATTGTTTCCAGATGTACAATGTCATAAAGAATTTTTTCCACACTTGGAATGGTAACAGGAATTTTTTGAGAGAGATCATTTACACAGTGATGAGATATGTTACATGTAAGTAAATGCCTGTATGCCTGGAATGCTTGTACCATATGTCTAAATAGGTGTCTGTGACTGATACAGGTTTTATATCTGGGGATGTGAATGGATTTGCATATCTGTGATTTGAAGAGCAGCACATTTTAGAATATAAAAACACTGATATAACATAGGTGGGGGAGGGAAATCTGTAGTACCCAGGTGAAGGTTCATAAAGAAACACAACCCCCTGAGCTGTGCAGGGAGGTGAAGGAGGGGCAGTGCAGCTCAGAGAAGCCAAGTTTAGTGTGCTAAAGACACTTTGTCTGGATGTCACAGGAGGTGAACCCTCCCCGTGGGTTCTGAGCGGGGATTGCATTACAGAAATCCACCTGGGAAACAAAACTAATGTGGAGATACAGCTCCAGGATCCTCCAGGGCTGCTGGGGAATCACTGGTTTATGGCTGTGGCCTCTCAGCTGATAACAAGACCTTTGCAGATTGGCAGGGAGAACCTCAAGGGCTGAGGAAACACAGCTTAGAATCCTGTAATTCCCTCAGTGTTCTGAGGGAGATGAGATCTGTGTTTGGAAGGACGAAGGAATAACACGTTGCCCTCTCTCTTTCTTTCTTGCTTGCTGTCCTCTGAAACCCCAGCAGAGGTGACAGTTTGGTCCAGCTGTTGGGGGGCACAAAATCTTTAGTTTTTATGCTGTCCGTGCCCAAATGTGGCCCTCAGCCTCAACTACCAGAATCCATGACCTACCTGACCGATTTTGTTGCTCTCAGATCATTCCCTTTGGATTAAACTTTGTGTTAACAAATAATTTTAGGTAAAAGATCATCCATTGAGAATAAGCAAAGAAGCCAAATCATCCTACACAAGAAGGGGGTGCCATCAGGGCAGGAAAAGAAAAACTCACCAGAACCATTTGCCAGTGCTGGGGGCAAAAGTGAGAATTTAAATCTCCAGGGAAGTTTGCACATCACCTTCCATCAGCACTAAATACAGGGGTATTTCCAAAAGGGCTTGGACTGGTTTACGACGTTGGGAGAACAAGTGTTGTTGATAAATTCGTGTTCAGGAGGGTACTGGCAAAAATGCATAGAAATGGTTAACAAGGTAATGGTAAGAAACGTTGACCTTGATTTGTTTAGCTAAGATGTAAAGATTTTTGAAGGTCAAAGGTGTTCTTGTGTAGTGTTTTGGAGTCTAACTGTGTCTGACCCTCTAACATTAAGCTGCTGTGGCCTGCAGTTTTGAAGAGTGAAGCAAACCAGGGGGAAAGAGGGAAGGGGGAGAGAACAGGAAATGGAGTGAGGTGTTTCAGGAAGTTGTCAGGAGTTGACTGATTGATTCCAGATGGAAAGGGTCACCCTTCGTGACCCAGGAAATACTCACTGGGGGAAAGCAGTTGGCTTGTGAAAGGGAAGGGCCTGGGAGTTAGGGACCATGGTGGAATGCACATTCCTCCTCCTTTTAGCCATAAAACATTGGTTTTTAATCTCCAGTATAAAACAATTGTGTTGTGATCTCCATCAGGCAAGAGGGAAAGGCTGGGGCAAAGTGAAGGAGTTCAGTGGTTTTGATGTTCATGATCTCACGGGTCCCTTCTCCACATTGCTGATGAGGAGCTGGGTGGTGGTGGTGGTGTAGCAATGACAAAGGTCTCTGCTGAATTTCAGGTTACAGCAAAAAAGGTCCCAAATTTTGAGAAGGTTCTGCCCCAGATTTGAACTTTGCATCTCACTCTGTGCCCGAGAATTCTGTGCTTCTTCACCCTGGGTCCCAGCCGGTGACAGGCCAAGTGGCTCTGGCCCTCCTGTCGTGGATGGGAGAGGTGGATACAAACAGAACCCCACGTGGAGAGAGGTCTGGAAGTGCATCCTCCATTCCTGCTGGCTCGGGGAGCAGAGGATGCTCAGCACGTGTCCTCTGGGCTGGTCCCTGCCACGGCTCTGCCATTGCTGGGGGGGTCTCTACACCCCCTACCAAAGAGTGGCTCCTGTGTTGTGCACGTCCCAAACGGTGGTTCCAGCACTGATCTCTGCTCTGGGACCAGGGACAGGGCCCAGGGAACAGCTGGAGCTGTGCCAGGGAGGGTTGGGCTGGAGGTCAGGGAAAAGCTGGAGATCAGGGAAAGGTTCTACCCCAGAGGGTGCTGGGCACTGCCCAGGGAATGGGCACGGCCCCGAGGCTGCCAGAGCTCCAGGGGTATTTGGACAGCGCTGCCAGGGATGCCCAGGGTGGGATTTAGAGGTTTCTGGGAAGGGCCAGGAGCTGGGCTGGATGATCCCAGTGGGTCCCTTTCCACTCAGCATCTTCCATGATTCTGTTCTACGTGAGAACACTTGAAGCCTGCCTCTCTTCTCTCTTCCTGGGAGCACGTGGGTGTGTGTTTATCCCACTCGTGTGAGAGAGCTCAGAGATGTCTCTATTCCACAGTGTAACTGTATATACAAGACACTTTTTATTTACATTTGGTTGCAATTTAAACACTTGTCGTAAATATTTCAGACACTGGAATAATTCAGGCCTATTCCCCCGTTGCCACAGTGTGCTCTGGGCTTGCCAGTGAGAGATTAAAATTTATTTCCATTGTTTAAGGGAAAATAATGAAGTGCATCTGAGTGGGCTCAGCTATGTCATGCGGGAAATGTTCCCTTCGGATGGAGTCGCACCCCACCCTAATGGGAATGAGGAAATCAGTTGGCACACAAAAGCAACACATTCTGTGACAAGAATGCTTGAGAAGTAGAAGAGTACAGGATGACAAGAGCCTTTTGGAATGAATTAGAGTTGTCTCAAGAAAGAAAGTATTCTTTAAGCTCGCCTAAGCCTGGGGAGGGCAAGGTCTGTCCTGCTCTGTGCTGGATAGAGTTTTATCAACAATTAGAGCTTGATATTCTCTTACCTCAGCTGTGCCAGCTGAGGCTGTGAAAATCCATGAACACATCCAGGGTTTGACTCTCCATGGCTGTGCATTACTGTAGGTGTGGCAGTGGGATGGAATTAAGCTCGTTTACACCAACAAATTGTCAGAACCACTCAATCAGAGGGCATCTTCTTTCAGAAGTTAAAACACTGTTTCTTTTCCCCAGAAGTGTGTGGTTTGAAGTCACACACATTTCTGGATTGATGGGATTTAGAGCTTTGGATATTGCAAAAACTGAAGTGGGATTAATTAGCATACACAGTTGCTTCCTCTAAGAATTCAAATTGGAGCCCAGTCATAGAGATTGAGGTTTAAAACCTGCTCCTTGCCTTGGGCTGCTCAGGCTCAGATGATTTTCAGGAGGTGCTGTGCACTCACATGTCAGAACCAGACATGATAATAGGTCCTGTTTTCATGGAGTTTCCATCCTGCAGGAGCTGAGTCATTACAGAGTGAGGCCCCTGTACAGCCCAGAGGATGCTGTGTTAAATGCAATTAATGCACTGAACGAAGGCTGAAAATATTTTCTCTCCTTCTTGTAAACCCCTGCAGGGTGTGCTGCCATTTTACAAACCAAGGGTTTAGCCAAACTGAATAATTAATCCGTAGCAAGTGGAATCTGGAATGAATTTCTTCACCTGGCTGTTTTTTCCTTCTCTTTCCAAACATCCAGGTGGTGCTATCGACGACAGTGAACGTGGATGGGCACGTGCTGGCAGTGTCTGACAACATGTTTGTGCACAACAACTCCAAGCATGGGCGGAGAGCGAGGAGACTCGACCCCTCAGAAGGTGGGAGTTTTGTCTGGAGAGCGGAGCAGAAATTACCCATTCTTCCATTTCTGTTTGTTTTCAGGAGGGAAGGAGAGCTAAGGGGGAACTGCTGAGCCTCAGGGGGTTTGGGGAAGGCAGAGGCAGGAAAACAGTGTCTACTGCATGCAAAATATGATCCTCCTCACTTCTGAGGGACAGGCTCCCCCTCCCCCTGCAATTTATTAATTAGTATGTACTGCGAAGATGAAAAACACAGAAACACCAAGTATTATCTAAATTTCAGCCCTCTCATTCAGCTGGGATAGATTTGATTTCAGGCAAATTAGGCAGGATGACATCTTAGTTAAACAGAGCCATTCCAGCACAAGATGTGTATGAAAAAGTGTCACTGGTTCCCTTAAACAAACTGTGCACGGAGCCTAACGATGCGCAGAGGGAGCTGACACTAATTGATGTGAGTTTGTTTGGCTAAGCCAGACTCATGGCCAGCTCCAGGATGGGTTGGGGACTGAATTCAAGCAATTACAAATTCTGGTATCTGTTAAGTTTCAAAATGTTCAGCCCCTCCTCTCCCTCTTCGTTCCCAAAACATTCCACCTCCCTCATGCAGACAGTGCTCAAAAATGACTGGAAAATGCTGGAAAATGTTGGAAAATGCTGGAAAATGCTATCAGTGCCCGCTTTTCCCTCCCCTGCAGCCACTGAAAGTGAGAAGAGCTGGTGATGTTAGTAGAAAAGACAAGCAAGGATATTATTTCATTATGATGTTTTGCTGCCCCACTTCTTAACTGTGCCCTGTATCAACCTAAAAGAAGAATTAATGAACTGGAAGAAAATGATTGAATCAGTAAAGAATTCAGAGTGGTGTTAATTCTCCCCCAGCGGGCAGTGAAATGGTAGAAGGAAAATCCCAGGATTCCTAGCCTAGGAAGCCATCCAGTTTTTCCTTGACTGATTGGATGTGATTGACTGGCTGTTCAAAGGAGTCTCATGTTTTTGGAGCGCTGCCAAAGTTCCCCTCCACCTCTGACCCTGTCAACATTGGGAATGGAGTGATGGATTGACTTTGGTTATGGCCTGGAAACCATATTGGGTTCCTGATGGGATGCATAGTCCAGAGGCCTTGAACATATGGAAGAGAGAAATAAAAAAAATCAGCTCTGTAAAATCAAGAAAATGATTAGAAATTGACTCCTGATATGAATTGGAGAAGACATTTGATATTCCCATATCTTTTTTCACCCATTGATAAACTTAATGAATGTGACTCTACCTTTTTTTCCACAGGATTTGTGTTTGTGGGATCATATGCTAATGAGTGGGTGTTATTTTGGTTTTTTAAACAGCCTCTGCACAATCATTTAAGCGTTTTTACACCCACTACAGTTGGCCTATTAGGCTTTAATGACACGATGTTATGTGCCAGTAATGAATAGCCAAGTAATTAACACTTGCAAGGCAGAAAACACTCCTTTATTTATTTATTTATCAACATGCTGGGGTTTGTGGAGTGGTGAGCAGCCTTCATGGGTGAATGGCTGGAGGGGACTCTTCCTAGGCCTCTGCCAGCAGTGGGAATTCAGGAATTCCCAGCTGTGGATGGGTGCAGCTGCCTCCAGCTGCAGTTTTGCATCACTTGGGATGTTTGATGCTCACAGAGATTGTTCCAGGGATTTACACCCAGGCCTGCAAACAGCCTCAAAGCTGTTGGGGGGATGAAAAACCCCATGTTCTGATGTTGCTTTTGTTCTGTGCAGCCACGCCCTGCATCAAAGCCATCAGCCCAAGCGAGGGCTGGACCACGGGGGGAGCCATGGTGATCATCATCGGGGACAACTTCTTCGATGGGCTGCAGGTGGTGTTTGGGACCATGCTGGTGTGGAGTGAGGTGGGTACAGCTGCCCCCAGCCCCAGAGCTGGGGAAACTTCCCTTTTCTGAGGAGGGATGGGGCTAATTCCTGTTCTGTGGTGGTGTGTGAGGTGGGACATAGCAACCTGTATGAAGGGAATTCAGGGAATGTGTTTTCCTTGCTGTGTGGTATTATTGAGTGACACCCAGAATGGAACTGAACAACTCTAGGCATCTGTAAAATCAAAGAAATTATTAGAAATTGTCTCCTGATATGAGCTGAAGGAAATATTTGATATTCCCATATTTTTTTTACCCACTGATGGACTTAATGGGTGTTACCTACCTGTTTTTCCACGAGGTTTATTATTTACACAGGTTTATTTACACAAGCAAAGGCAGAGAAATAAAGAAAGGGTTTGAGCTTGAGAAGGAGAAAAAATTCTATCTGGGCCTAGGAAAAAGCCATCAATTAACCAATGGGCTTAACAGAACAGGTTTCTTGATGACAATTTATCCTAAAATAGGTGATCCTCTCCTGGAGGCCAGGAACTAATCCAGGTTATCCCTCTGCTGGTCTGTAGGGACAATGAAGAGTTTCTACTGAGGCCTGTAATGGCAGGACCAGGGGGAATGGTTCTAAACTGAACAAGGGGGAATGGTTTTAAACTGAACAAGGGGCAATGGTTTTAAACTGAACAAGGGGCAATGGTTCTAAACTGAACAAGGGGCAATGGTTCTAAACTGAACAAGGGGCAATGGTTCTAAACTGAACAAGGGGGAATGGTTTTAAACTGAACAAGGATAGAGTTGGAGATGAGGATGACATTTTTTACTGTGGGCCCTGGCACAGGTTGCCCAGAGAAGCTGTGGCTGCCCCATCCCTGGAAGTGTCCAAGGTTGGATAAGACTTGAAACAACCTGGGATAGAGGAAGGTGTCCACTGGGGGTGGGACTGGATGATCTTTAAGGTCCTTCCAACCCAAACTTCTCTGTTATTTACCCATGAAGTGAAAGAACAGAACAGACACCTGATGGTGCCTGTCCTGTTGCCATTCCCAGCTGATCACCCCTCATGCCATCCGTGTCCAGACGCCTCCCCGGCACATTCCCGGCGTGGTGGAGGTGACATTATCCTACAAATCCAAACAGTTCTGCAAAGGAGCACCAGGCAGGTTCATTTACACAGGTAGGTACCTGGGACTGGGGCTGCAGGAGCTGTGGTGGTGATTGGAATTGACAGCTCTTGGTTTGATTGATGGATGGATGGATTGATTGATTGATTGATTGATTGACCCTCTTGCTCTTCCAAGGCCACTCTGAGAGTGGTGACATTTGGGTGTGTGAGGAGGTGGTTTCATGAGGCATTTTTACTGCATGTTAATGTTTTTCCCAACTGCTGTCACAACATGGGTCTGCCTACAGAATATACAACCAAATATTTATGTTCAACCTGATTATATTTGAGCTTTTCTTTCCCTCTTTTTTTTTTTTTAATTTGGAAAGAGTCACACTAAGACAGATTGTTTGAAGAAGAAAATGGCAAACTGTTGGAAAGACGAATATAAAAATTAGCTCTACATTTCAAGGGTAAATCTAACAGCACCAAGAGGCTGTTGTGGGAGCTCATCTGCATCTTGTAAAGTGTTTTTATATCAGGCTCCGGCAAAGTGTGCTGTGCTGGCACTGCTGCACTTGTGGGACTCTCAGCATTTCCACTCCAAAGTGCTCTCACTCAGGGTGCTGCAGCCTGGCCATCAACCTCCTCTCATGGCCAGAATGGGACGTGTGGACTTTTCCATGAGGTTCCCACATGGAAAGCTCCCTGTCAGAGTGAAGCCAGCAGGGCTCTGTAATGATGTGCTGGAGAGCACAGCAAAAACCCAGAGCAAGGGCTCATTAGAGGGGAATGGCAGCTGCTGAGCCAACTTTAGCAGTTGAAGTGAGAGATAAAATACTAAAAATGAGAGATAAAAGCCTATCTTTAAATCACCACAACCAAACATTTAGTCCCCCAGCCCTCATCTGGTGAGGATACAGGCTGCACACACATCCCTGTTCTGAACTGCTTTCCTTTCATCAGCTGCTCCTGAAATAAGAAGACATTTCTTCTCTGCTGCTAATCTTGCTGCAGCCTCATATTCTGCTTTTAATACGGCACAAATTCAAATTCTCTGCTGCTGTAAGTGGTTCCATTATAGTTCCCTTGGCTTCAATAACACACCAGTTTATGCCAGCTGAGGGCACGTCTTGTAGGCTTTCCTAGCTCAGCTTTGATCACAGCTCTGCATTTACTTTGTCACAGAGATGCTAACCTGGAAATGTGTATATCAGGGAGATTTGGAACATAATTTTCCTTGCTGAGCAGAAATCCTCCAGGGGTTACCTTGTCAGAGCAAAGCAATATAAAATCATCTGTGGGAAAGGTTGGGCTCTGGGCTGTGCTGTATCTGCCTCTGTGCCAGGATCCAGGGATGGGAAGGTGCTGCTTTGCTAAATCTTGTAAGGAGATTGGAGTTCTTGTTGTCTGCTTGTGAGAAACAACACTTACAAGGATGCAGAGAGCTCTCTAAATTGGAAGAGTGAGTTCCCTTGGACAGAAAAAGCTGAGGTGACAAAGCATTTCCTGCTGTCACTGCTTTAGCCTGTGAGAGACATGGGGAAAAAGAGACTTCCAGGATCTGAAGAGGCTGACAGGAAAACCAGAGAGGGACCCTTCATCAGGAACTGTAGTGACAGGACGGGGAGTAATGGGTTCCGACTGCAAGAGGGGAAATTGAGGTGAGATTTACAGAAGAAATTCCTCCCAGTGGGGGTGGGCAGGCCCTGGCACAGGGTGCCCAGAGAAGCTGTGGCTGCCCCATCCCTGCGAGTTTCCAGGGCCAGGCTGGACAGGGCTTGGAGCATCCAGGACTAGTGGAAAGTGTTCCAGCCCATGGCAGCAGGGTAGAAGAAGGTCGTTTGTAAGGTCCCTTCCTACCCAAACCATTCCATGATTCAAACTCAAAGGCTGCAGGTGCCTTTTCTCTGTTTAACACCTTAGAGGTTGGGTGTCCCACTGCAAACACCATTCTCCTTCTGCCTCAGTTTTATGGGTTCAGGATAATTCTAGAGACTAATCCAGACTTTGATTCTCCTGTTTTCCCTGTGCTCTGCTTTCTGGGGTAAATCCAAGGTGAGCTGCAGAGCTGTGCTGAGGCCCTGGGACGTGGCCCTTTCCCACATCTCCCAGGTTGATATCAGCACAAGCTGCTGCCACTCGGGTAAGTTGTGCAGATCTCCACAACATCCTCCTCCTGCAGCAGTCTGATGTGCTTTGATGTGTGGTGAGATAATGAATACTTTCCATGTCAGCACTGTGCTGGGTGGGTGTCACAGCCAGGCCCCCCAGAGAGGGCTGAGCTGCTGCTGCAGCTCTGGCAGATGCAGCCAAGTGTCGTGGCAAAACTTGCTCAGCTGTGAGAATTCTTCTTCCCCTCCTGTTCCAGCGAGGCAGAATGGCTGTGTTTAAGATGAAAACACAGGTTTTGGAGGGTAAAGAACATCAAAGAGATGTCCAGACTCTGAGCCTCACATAAAAGAAGTCAGGTGGTTGGTGGCAGATCTCTCCCTACTTTCACACAACAGATCTGTTCAAGCAGTCGTGCTAGGGAGAGATTTACAGGCTCACCTTAGTTTGTTCCCCAGGTGGCTTCTCTTTTTGTGCATACATTATATCATGCCACACCCAATTTTTTGAACTATGTTTCGGGACGTTCAAGAGACTTTTTGAGCCTTGAACTCTGGATTTGAGGGTTGCCAAAGAGATTTTGTATCTGAGTCCATTTCCAGGAGGGGTTTCATTTCAGGTGTCTGATTTCTAGGGAATAATGACCAACCTGCTTGTGTGTCAGACCCCTTTATGGTCTCTGAATCCTTGAACCCCAAAGCATTGGGGTATAATTCTGCCATATTTCTATGTAACACACCCATAAATCACTCCTGACCCAGCAGCTCTTTCTTCAGTGGAATTGGGATTGTGGGGAAGCTGCTTGAACTTGCTGGTGGACTCTCCATCCTTGGCCTCCAGTTTACTCTTCCAAAGACTCAATGCTGGTTTTTAGCAGAATTTCACAACAGAGATATTTTTGTTCCATTAATGAGTAAAACCAATAGTGGGTAATTTTGTTGCAGGCTGCACAGAAATCCTTTGTGCTGAAAGACATACTGTAGGCATTGATTTGGGATGGCTGAGTCCTGGGAACAACTCAGCATTGTTGGGAAATGATTTGCTGCTGTTGATCTATCAGGATGAAAATGTCCATGTCAATCCATTGGAAAAAATGTTTGTTGAATAATAGCCAGCTTCTTCTTCCTGAATTAGCATTTAGCATATTCCCATTAGCTATTTTTAGTAACTTTATATATATATATATGTCTGAATTCCTATATATTTCATGTTTCTTCATCTTGAGATACATAAGTGAATAGATTTGCAATCAAGAAGAGAAATGACACATAATTATGATGGTTAGGCTCTCGAGAGAATTGGCCTCTAATTCTCCAGATTATTGGCAAAATAACCCACTCCCCAAAAATCCCCTCTTCCCAAATGGGGTGTAGATTCTGTGGCAGTTGAAATGTGTATTATTAAACTTCTTAAGCAAACCAGAATGGTTCCCAGTGGAGAGCAAAGACATTCTAAGTATAGCCAAGACTAAATTCTCAGGTCTGGGTTTTCTCTGCTCAATTCCCACTCGATTATCTCCTGCAATATTTAAACTTCATGCCATGCCATAATTATTTAATAAAAAGTAAATATAAAATGTATCTCAGTGGGGAATGTGACCTTTTACCTTCATGTTGTAATACCAAAGGCAGACAGGGATAAACAGGGAACCTGGATCAGTGTAAAAGTCTGTCTCACTTGATGGGTTCATTCTCCTGGTGCAGAAGATGGTTCTCCTGTGAGGTGCTCAGGATATTTTGGATGATTCAATAAGAGCCATCAGCATCTCTTGCAATCAGGGAATTTCAGCTGTGCTAGTGCCACCAGTTATTTAAAAAAATAAAGATTTTTTTCCCCAAAACGTACCACAAACTGTACAAGAGGGTCTAAGCCAGCACTGAGTGAGGGTAGTGCTAAAGGACTTACATATGTTACTTATTAAACGTGTCATGAAATTCTTTGCAGGATCCTCAGCATGAATGTGTCGTTTGTGTTAAAATGTGCATTCTGAAGAATAAGGAAATTCAAAGAAAAACATCCCTGTTGGTGCACAGTGGCACTGCTGAGGTGTTGGAGGCAGGCAGAGCCCGAGCACACAGAATGCAGCAAGCTGACTTTTGGGTTCTGTACCAATTTAAATTGGAGTTTGAATAATCAGAAATTCGATTATTATTGCTGCGATTTCCTAGCAGAGACTGTGAAAGTGTCTGAAGTTTTCTGAAATCATCAGCGATGCCAGTAGGGCTCTGCCAGCTATTGCTGACTGAGGATCTGGGTCAAAATATCCTGGTTTATCCACCAGAGATTAAGATCATTACAGGGAAGTGGTGGCGTATGCAGAACACACAACTGGGGAAGGGAATGTGTCTAATGAAGAGCTGTGCCCTACTTTGGGACTGCAAAACGTTGGGGGCGTATGTGGAATGTGTTTATTAGAGGAGCAAACACGGCTCTCTGATTTCTGGCTGTGTAACCAGCAGGAGAAGACCTGCTCTGCTGTGTATTTGTCTCATAATTTGCTTTATTGCTGTCATGGTTTATCCAGAGTGGAACATTCACCCTTAAAGGAGCATTTTGTGACAGTGCTGCTGCATATTCCAAATTGTTCATTCTACCTGTGATAGAGGATGAGAAGGCAGACAGGGAGACTGGAGCAGTTTTAAGTGCAGAAGTTGTGATTTCTTTGTTCCCCTATTGAGACAGAGCCATATGAAAATACGGGTTTAGATACACTCAGATAATGTGGGGTTTGATGTTTTCCTTCCAGCTTTAAATGAACCTACCATAGATTATGGCTTCCAAAGACTGCAGAAGGTCATCCCAAGACATCCTGGGGACCCCGAAAGATTAGCTAAGGTAAAATAACTTAAATTGTTTCACTCAGCCCACAAATGTGTTCTTTCACTTCTAATTCATAGAAGAGACACAATTATATCTTAATATACCCACAATCACATCTGAGTTCACCAAGTCCAGCAAGAATGAGACTGTGTAGAACCCACATTGATTTTTACGTGTTAGAGTTCAAACAGTCTCTGTGTAATTTTGCTGTTAAAATGAGCCCAGGGAATGTTCCCAGTTCATTGTCCTCTGCATTTTTGCGTGGTGGCAAATCCCTGAGCCCGGATGCTGTGTCCATGCGAAGGAATGTATTGAACCCTACACACGTGCGTGTGTCCGTGCAAAAGGGAGCGCTGAAAGCCCCGGGGGAACGGGCGCTCCCGGGGTTTGGCTCCGGTTTGGGGGCCGCGGAGGCGGAGCGGGTTCAGGACTCTGGAGAGCTCCGGGTCCCGGCGGAGCCCCGGGCGCGGCACGGCCGAGCCAGGGATCACCCCCGGGGGCTCCAAAGGCACTCGTGGTCTGGGGGAGCTGCTCTGACCCCCCGGGAGAGCTTCAATTCCTCCCGTGCCTGGCACACAACACCTGCTGAAGGTACTCAGGCTTCGGAGTGACCGCACACAAACACCGGAGTCACCTGATAGAATACTACTAGCTCATGGTTCTATTTTATTTATTTAATTATTCTATTCTATTCTATTCCATTCCATTCCACTCTATTCTATTTATTCTATTCCATTCCACTCTACTCTATTCTATTCTATTCTATTCTATTCTATTCTATTCTATTCTATTCTATTCTATTCTATTCTATTCTATTCTATTCCATTCTATTCCATTCCATTCCATTCCATTCCATTCCACTCTACTCTGTTCTATTCCTATTCTATTCCTATTCTATTCCATTCCACTCTACTCTGTTCTATTCCACTCTAATCTGTTCTGTTCTAGTCTAGTCTAGTCTATTCTCTATCTATTGTATTTATTTATTTTATTTTAGACCAGTCTAGCCTATTCTACCTTATTATATTAATTTATTTATTTTTTCTCCTGTTCTATTTTATTATTTTATTGTATTTCTTTATTTATTTGCATTTAATTTATTACATATTTACTTAATTCCTTGTATTTTTATATGTACTTTTATTTATTGTGTACTTATTTATATATATTAACATATATTTTTGTTACTCCATTTATATATTCCAATCTTATTGTATTTATTATATATTTCATTTAACTATTGTTTATTTATTTATTTTCTTTCTTTACTTGTGGAGGTGCATCCCTGTCCCTGCTCCCATGTCATGTGTGCCCCATACCTGTTCCTGACTGGGTGGTTTGGGGGCCTGACTGGGTGGTTTGGTGGCCTGGGGGGAGAGGAGGGTCCCAGAGTCTGCTTGGGAACTCCAGCCATGCGGCTGGAGAAATAAAATCCTCTCTGAACATCTACAAAAATACCACTTCATCTGTCCTTCCAAGTCCATCGCTGTCTGATATGTTGTTGTAAGGATTCCCCGCACTACAACATTTCCTCTACACTCATTCTCCTTTATTTACCAGAGCTATTTTTGGCCATTAAAACACCCCTTTCGCTCTCCCCCGCAGGAAATGCTGCTGAAAAGAGCCGCTGACCTGGTGGAGGCCCTGTATGGGACCCCCCACAACAACCAGGTGAGGCTGCCGGGGGTGGCCCAGCCCAGCCCGGGGCAGGTGCCCGCTGCCCGCTGAGCTGTGCCCGTCCCGTTCCGCAGG
>VYXG01008160.1:1015511-1100489 GCA_013397235.1 Lanius ludovicianus
AACCCAAGCCAGCCACGTTCCCCAAACCCAACCCAGCCACGTTCCCCAAACCCAACCCAGCCACCTTCCCCGGCATTCTGCCCTGCGTTGGTTTGCCGGCCTCTCCGTGTGCCCAGTCGTGCTTTAACTCCGGGCATCCCAAAGGGTGGTGCTGCCCCTGTGTCTGATCTGAAAGAATTTTTGATTATTTGATGATTTCTGATACCAGCTTGCCCCTGGGTTCTCTCCCTGACCCCCTCAAAGTATCAATTTCTTAGGTTATATCTCTGTTTTCACAAACAGCGATGGTGGCAGCTGGGAAAAATCTCACCCAGAGGTGGGAAATTTTCCTTCTTTTGTTTTTAAGGCTGCTGCTTCAGTGTTGCTTTTACCAACATTCACAGATTGTATGTATTACATTTACTCCAGACACACTATTGATTGTGAGGAAAACAACCCATAAAACAATGTATTAACATTGGAAGAATTATCAGCTTTTCTGACTCCTGAATATTTTGAGTTTCAGCCCACACTGTCTGTGGCTGATTGCAGCAATTGGCTGTGTTTAACGCTCTAAGGCAGCAAACCCAGCTCATATAAAGTTAATTTTCTATCTGCCAAGTTAAAACCCATCATGAAGAGAATTTTGCTCATTTTTTTTGATATCTTAAAAGCCCTAAATTAGAACCTTGTAATATAAATGAGCAGAACTTAACTGAGTGGATATACTTAAATATTATATCCAAATAGTGACTACTCTTAATGTAATTTTTGTATCAGTCTCTCTCATGAAATCTTTTCCATGGAAAACCCCTTTTGCAGCGGGAATAATGACTTTGTCTTTTTGTGCTGGTAGCTACAGTGTTCAGGTCTCTTTTTGAAGTGAAAAAAGGCTACATTTTGGCTCTCAAATATTTGTTAGCATTTTCTAATACAACAAAAATTGGTTTTACTTACTCAGTTTATTCTTTCTCCCAAGTAGAGTAAATTAAAAGTTAAACTACAAACGTTATATGGTTTATAATTTCCCCTTGGTAATGTACTTGCTTTATCTGTAATTTATCTGTGATTTAACAATTCAACAATAATTTGAAGACTAAAACCTCCCCCATTCAATGGCAGAAAATCCCATATATTATAAATTCTACCCTGAGTAAACATAAGCACACACAATGTTGTCCATGTCTTGGAACGAATTTAAAATTTTAATAAATCAAATGTCATTGAAAAAATATCCATCAGATCACTTCAAAAAGTTGATTTTGAAATGAAATTGCTGGAAAACCCACTGAATTTATTGGTATTACCTAAACATGTTAAACAATCTGAATTTAAACGCCATCTATTTAAGCAGGGCATGCACAGGAGGAAGATTTAAGCCACGGAGGTGTTGTGAAATGTGCTTTATTTCCAGGGTACATCCGCAACACCAGCAGCATCTCCCCCCGTGGGTACTCCTCCAGTTCCACCCCCCAGCAGTCCAACTACAGCACCTCCAGCAACAGCATGAACGGCTACAGCAACGTGCCCATGTCCAACCTGGGCGTGCCAGGCTCCCCTGGCTTCATCAACGGCTCCCCGACGGGATCGCCCTACGGACGTACGGCCTCCCCCGTGACCCCAACCCCTCCTGCTGCCCCCCAAAAATGGCTCTGGGGCAGCTTTTCTCCAGGGTTCCCTCTGTGTTCGGCTCTGCTTGGGCACAAACTAGAAAATGCTCCATTTTTGGGTGTTGAACAGATTGAAAAAATATACATCAGATCACTTCGAAAAGTTGATTTTGAAATTAAATTGCAGGAAAAAGCACTGAATTTATTGGTATTACCTAAACATTTTAAACAATCTGAATTTAAACGACATCTATTTAAGCAGGGCGTGTGTTTTCCTCTGGTTTTTTATCCTTATGTGGGTTCCTGAGTGGCAAAGCCTCAGTGGGCAGTGAGGGCCAATTTGCAGCTTTAGGAAGCAAGTGGCCACTGCTTTTAGCACAGAGACTTTTGCAAATCCTGGGTAAAAGCCTCTCTGAAATAATTCTTATCAGTTTGAAGGCGTTATCAATAACTGAGAGCTGAATTGGGGATTAATTTCCTGTGAAACCATATTAACTTCATAACCAGAAATATAACATATAATGGAATTAAGCTCTCAATTTCTGCTTGTTTCACCATGAGCAGCCACTCTTCCTTCCACACCTTCATTTCCCTCTGGCTAGGGAATGTGTGAAAAGCAAAAAAAATACGTAGACACCACCAGCTATGGTTTAAGTGAATCATTAAATATATGTTATATGTGTATATATTAAAAAGGATGAAGAGTTAATCAGGTTATTTTTATTTTTAATTATTATTATTATCATCATCACCATCATCATCATCATCCCCTCTTCTGGAGCTTTCCATAAGGAAAGGACAGGGTCTCCAGCACCTTGTTACTGTGATTTCAAACTAATGCTTCCAAGAGCCCTGGGAATTCACATGAAATATTGTTATTTGTTCCTCCTTTTGCTGAGGAACGGCTGATATTGTTCTGGAAGCTCAGCAAACAGTTCCATAACAAGGTATTGGACAGAGAAAGGGGCTTATTTCTTGCAAGACACTTCCTTAAAAAGTAGCCAATTTAGAGTAAAATCTAAGCAGCAACTTGAAACCAAGGAAATTTAATTTTTAAAAAACTGGGTAAGACACAGGATTTGCCAGCCTTCCCAAATTCCAAGGACACTGAGTGGACAGGCCATTACTGTTCCTATTGCCTCTCCTTTTCCCTTGATGACTTTCCATTTTCTGGCATCCTCACCCTTAATTTGGAAAGAATTAAGCACTGTTTATTCTGAACTATTCAGTTTAACTCCCTCTCTACTTCTGACTTCTCTAATGGTACTCACTGAGAGAATGAGACCTCCTTTGAGAGGTAAAACAAGGAGTCTGTCAATGGAGCAGTTCTGCCAAATTTCTGATGAGAAATCCTTTTTTCCTTTTGGCAGTGATGTCCTCAAGTCCAACAGTCGGCTCCTCCAGCACTTCTTCCATCCTCCCATTCTCCTCCTCCGTGTTCCCCGCCGTCAAACAGAAGAGTGCCTTTGCTCCTGTCATCAGACCCCAGGGGTCCCCCTCTCCCGCCTGCTCCAGCGGCAACGGGAACGGCTTCCGAGGTGAGCAGCGTGTTCCTGTTAACTGCCCAGTGCCACCATCCATCCCCAGAGTGACACCAAACCCCACCCAAGTGCCACCATCCACCCCCAGAGTGACACCACCCCAGTGCCACCATCCATCCCCAGAGTGACACCAAACCCCACCCAAGTGCCACCATCCACCCCCAGAGTGCCACCATCCATCCCCAGAGTGCCACCATCCATCCCCAGAGTGCCACCATCCATCCCCAGAGTGCCACCATCCATCCCCAGAGTGCCACCATCCATCCCCAGAGTGCCACCATCCATCCCCAGAGTGCCACCATCCATCCCCAGAGTGCCACCATCCATCCCCAGAGTGCCACCATCCATCCCCAGAGTGCCACCATCCATCCCCAGAGTGCCACCATCCATCCCCAGAGTGCCACCATCCATCCCCAGAGTGCCACCATCCATCCCCAGAGTGCCACCATCCATCCCCAGAGTGCCACCATCCATCCCCAGAGTGCCACCATCCATCCCCAGAGTGCCACCATCCATCCCCAGAGTGCCACCATCCATCCCCAGAGTGCCACCATCCATCCCCAGAGTGCCACCATCCATCCCCAGAGTGCCACCATCCATCCCCAGAGTGCCACCATCCATCCCCAGAGTGCCACCATCCATCCCCAGAGTGCCACCATCCATCCCCAGAGTGCCACCATCCATCCCCAGAGTGCCACCATCCATCCCCAGAGTGCCACCATCCATCCCCAGAGTGCCACCATCCATCCCCAGAGTGCCACCATCCATCCCCAGAGTGCCACCATCCATCCCCAGAGTGCCACCATCCATCCCCAGAGTGCCACCATCCATCCCCAGAGTGCCACCACCCCAGTGCCACCCACCATCACCAGAGTGCCACCAACCCCTACCCAAGTGCCACCAACCCCCAGCCAAGTGCCACCACACGGATATTACAGCACTGACAGTGAAAATCTGCCCCAGTCCAGTTGGATTAAAGGATTAATCCAAGCTTTCGGCTTTAAAGAAGGGGCCAGGCACTGATTTCCACCAGGAAAGGTCTGACCCGACGCTGCTTTCCAACCCCACAAAGGTTTGGGTTGGGAAAGGACATAAAAGATCCAGGTCCAACCCCCACCACAGGCAGGGGCACCTCCCCTTGGAATGGGGTGGAATACCAGCTCTTTTGTGGGGAATGACTTCTCCTCAGGCTTGGGGGACTTGTTAAACAGAGCAGAGTTAATCCCCAGCTCTGTCCAGAACACAAACCTGCTGCAAGGTTTAGGCTCAGCCCGGGAATTGAGCCCCACAGCCCATTTACAGCCCTTTTAAAGGTGATCTGTGAAACAAATGTGAGCAGTGAGATAAGAATGGAAACCTGTACCAAATTCTTGCTTTTAACAGGCTGGGGGGGGTGTGTGCAGCACATAAATATGCTCCAAGTCTCCATAAAAAATGCCTTTATAGAGCCTGGGAAGTCATCTGGCTCCTTCAGCCTTCACTGGAGATAGCCTAGGAAACACAACTCTGGGAATTCCAAATGAGCCCCACAAACAGCACCTGTTGGGCTGGGTGTGATTTAAACCCTTAGCTGGGCCACGGGGGCTTGCAGAAAGTGTGATTATTTTATGCAGTAAGGAAATTCTAAGTGTGCTGAGCAAAACCAGTTGCATTTTCAAAAGCTGACTTGGAGAATTCTGAAACAGCTTCTTCCCCTGCCCCAACCACCTGAAAATCCACACTTTTCTAAGATCATTTTCTCCACATGAATGGGTAGATCCATTGATCTCACCGTGTGAATGCACAGATTTAAGTCTGCTTTAAAGTTAAACTGCTGTGTAGAGAAGGCCTGAATATTAAGCCTAAATATTAAGCCCAAATATCAATACAAATATTAAGGAGTTACCTGAGGGGGTGCTGAACACAAATCAGAGAGAAAACCACTCAGGCTGTTTCTGGGACACAGTAAAAGGACAACTCAAAAATCTACTGAAGTATTTTAAATTTATCATTTTTCTCAAGGTAACAGTCAAGGTTCTGCTTAGAAAGGCTTTATCTCCATCTCGACCTATGAAGAAATAAAGTACTGGAAACCAATTGGTGCCACTTATGCCATTGGTGTTCATATCTTATTTTATCCAGTCTATAGATCAGTAATCAATTAGAGATTCTAAAAATGGAGCTTTAGTATTAAATATTACAAAATCTCAAAGCTAAAACCTGACATCCAGCTGTTTTTACTGATCAAAGTCCACTCCTGAGCTGGTCAGGATTAATCTACGAGTTAAGGTTGTGAATAATTGCAGAATTAGCAAAAGCAGAGATAAATGGATACAGAGTTTATTAACCACATCCTCTCCTTTGTGGGATTTCTACCTGTACATGAACACAGACATAAGTATATTACTGTTCTACAGCTGTTAAATTTAAGTACCCAGTAAAACAGCACTGGTCAGTGACACAACAAGAAGAAACAAGGTTTGTTAGGCCAGGTCTTGGTAACTGTTGAACTCTATCAGCCATGGATGCAAATTCCAGCTGAAATATTTAAATTGATGCAAGCTGGGGAGCACATGCTCTGGAAAGGATCCAGGTACACACAGCCTGATATCCAAATTAACGTTCCCACAGTGCTGACAGACAGATGTGGCCAAAAAGTCAACGGGAGGCTCCCAAAGAGGCTTTTTGCCTGGACTGAGGCAGTGGGAGATGGGTAATTCCCCCTGCCAGGCCATCCCCTGGGGCTGGAAACCAGGGATGGGTGTGCTGGGCATAGCATTTAGGATTTATTTACTTATTTGTCAAAATTAGACATCAGTAAATGCTGCTGGAGAGAGAACAGCAGAAGCACAGGGCAAGCAGTGAATACATGCAGGCCCCTTCCCAAATCCCATTAACTCTGAATTTCCCCACCCATAATACGTGGAAAACATCTCCTCAATATATGATAATAATTATATATATTATAGACTTATATATTTACATTTAGAGGGTGATAACCTTAATAATAATAAACCCTAAATTATTATTATTATTATTATTATTATTATTATTATTAGTGGTGGTATTATTACTACTACTATTATTATTAGCATCAGCATTATTTACCAGCCCCTCAGAGCATGCCACTCTCCTTGCAGGCAGCAATGAAAATTTAGATTATAGCTTTGATCTATGTCGACCACAGCAGTGTTTAAGCCTGGATTAAGCCAGTCTAAAGAGGAGCAGAGGTCTTCATCCTCAGATTTGCACTCCCATTATTCCAGCAGTTTACAGGGAAGGTTTTTTTCCCAAAAATGTATTTTAGGAGGATTTGCTCCCTGCGAGAGTGGTGAGGAGCTGGGGTGGAATTCCCAGAGCAGCTGTGGCTGCTCCAGCCCTGGCAGTGCCCAAGGCCAGGCTGGACAGGGCTTGGAGCAGCCTGGGATGGTGGGAGGTGTCCCTGCCCTGGTGTGGGGGGAGGGATGGGATGAGCTTTGATGTCCCTTCTACCCCGAGCCGTTCCATGATCCTGGAATTCAGCACCAATCCCCTTCCCAGTTCTCCTGCTGGAATTGCAGCGAGTCCTTTTCCACTCCAAGACAGTTTTCCAAAGGCCACTTTTACTCACCAGGCTTATGATGATTATTAATTACACCCATTAAAGGTGCCTATCACCAGATCATCTGGGTGCTCCCCATCTTTGATTATTTATTTATAAAAAAATTCTCCAACCTTGTGACAATTTTAATCAAGTGTTTCAGTTGATAATTGCAAGCTGTCAAGGTTAATACAATAAGGCTCATCTCTAATTCTTTTTCCATTTCCCTCCAAGAGGAAAAAGAAAAAGACCCTCTGGGATAATGACTGGTGGTTGCTATATTCCCAACTCATCAGGGAGTGTCCTGCATTGAACCACCTTTATTGAAAAGTTACATCGATTCAATATATAGTAATACAGGCAAAAATAATTACAGCTTTGCTAGCAGTGTAAGACCTTAATCCAAACCTCCCAAACATTCAATAAAAAGCGATCTGGGCTGGGAATAGGCTTTTGACAGTGCAGCCCCAACGGGGAGTGGAGGTGGGGTGGAAATGGGCAGAGCAGGGTGTGTGAAAAGAGAGAGAAGCCTTGAGATGAGCTGGGGAAAAGCAGGGGAGAATTCCAGCCAATATTCCTGGACTGACTCGTTCTTTGTTGCAGGAGGAGAGGGTGAGAATGAAATGCCAGTGACACAAATTGGGCTCTGCTTGTATTTTCTGTGTTCTAGACCTTGTTACATCATTTAATGGAATCCCAGAATCCCAGGATTGTTTGGGTTAGGAGGGACCTTAAAGCCCACCCAGTGCCATCCCCTGGCATGGCAGGGACACCTCCCACTGTCCCAGGGTGCTCCAAGCCCTGTCCAACCTGGCCTTGGACACTTCCAGGGATGGAGCAGCCACAGCTTCTCTGGGAAACCTGTTCCATTCCAACACATATATTATTTTATTATTAATATTTCTAATCCTACAATAAAAAATGTACTTTCATTCAAAGTTAAGAAACTTCCCCAAATGATGCATCTACAAGTATTCTCAAAATATTTTTGAAGAGACATGGCAGAAACTCAGGTTTAAACTTTGCTTTGCTTTGCTGGAAGTTTTCCTGAGTTAAAAAAAAAATGAAAATACTGTAAAAATGGTGTCACAAAAAAGCATTTATACCATTATGGACTGACTCTCTTGGAAACAGAGCTCAACCTACACTGGCACCAGCCCCTGAATGGCTGAAACTGAGCCCTGCTAAGCTATTCCAGGGGTGCAGCCCCTGTGTCCACACATCCAACAGGCAGAAAAGGCCACCCCAGCTGGGGACAAGGCAGGCACCGTCTGTGCAGGAGCTCCTTTCCTCGCTTCAGGCAAAAGACCCAGCCAGGACCCCTCAGACAAAGAGTTTAAACTCCTGCAGCCAGCCTGGCTGGTTTGGCCTGGGGCAGAGCAGGAGGATCTGCTCCCCTGGGATCCCTGTGGGCTGGAGCCAGCACGGAGGGCACGAACTCACCTCTTCCTCCAGCCCAGCAGAGCCTGGAGCAGGGCAGAAATCCAAGACTAAATCAAGTTTTCCTTTCTAAGGACAGAAAGGTGGGCATGGGGTCAATACCCAGCTCTCCATGTCACTCTGAGACCCCACCATTAGGGTTATTTTGGGGGGTTGGGGGTGAGGAGAAGGAGTGGAGCAGCATCCTTGGTGTCTTCAGAAAGCCTCTCTTCTAATGCACTCACACAAATCCCAGAAACAGGCATGAAAGTCTTTACCTGCTTTGTTTAGGCTTGAAAATATGAGGAACAACAGCAAATTCCCAAGCAATTACAATAAGTATCTGTTTGACTTCAGGCTGTTGGGTTTCACTTTCTCTTTCAGCTATCTGCTAAAATTGGCAGGGACTTCAGCCCCAGTCAGTAAGAAAATATGAAAATATTTATTTTCCTCTTGTACTAAATCACAGACCATATCCCCTATTGTTTAAAAGCACAGTGACAGACTCGTGCTGGCTCAGAAACTTGCCCAGAGCACTTTTTTAAACCCTCTCAACAAAAGGGTGAAAAGAATTCTCAGGGGGACAGGGCTTTAAACACACCAATAATCCCACAGATTCCAGTGAACGTAAATCTTTGCAGGATTAGGACCTTGCCTTGCACCAAGGCCCCTTTGAAAACGTGACTCACTCATTTGTTATATAAATTTGTCTAAACTCAGCTTACCCCTCTACACCTTGGGGAGCAGCACCGGTTCCAGGCAGCTCCAAACTGCTCTTGGTTACGAGCAGTGGAGCTGCAATTAAAGGCAGGAGAGTGACCAATAAATAATTTACATAAACCCAAAGTTCTGGGAGTGTGCCAGGTGAGGCTGCAGTGACTCAGACGTGGGGGAAACCAGCAAGGATGTGAGGCTGCTCCTCTGTTTCCACAGGAATCAGATTGGCAAAAGCCAGCCCTGGGCCTTGGCCCAGGCTTGGAATTCCCAGCCTCGGTCCTGTCAGCAGCACCGGAGGGAATTCCCTTTGCTTCCTCTCCTTTCCTTGCTCCCAGCCCTTCCCAGCAGAGGAGCAGGGTGGGCAGGAGCAGAGACCCTGCTCGGTTTTGGGGTTTGAGGATGGTTTTGAGTGTTCAGCTTGAGAAGTCGGAATTTTGGGGACGGTTCTGAGCGATGTCCATCTCCAAGGGCTTCTCTCCAGAGAGAAGCACCCAAAAATGGGAAGGTTTTCTGCAAATGCATGTGCATTGAATTAATCCTCTCTCTCTTTCACCCTTTTAATAACCCTGGTGGGCCTTGGCTTTTCACACAATCAGAAAATCAGGGAGTGGTTTGGGAAGGGACCTTAAAGTCCCTCCAGTGCCACCTCTGCCATGGGGACACCTCCCACTGTCCCAGGGGGCTCCCAGCCCCATCCAGCCCGGCCTTGGGCACTGCCAGGGATCCAGGGCAGCCACAGCTCCCCTGGGAATTCCAGCCCAGCCCCTCCCCACCCTCACAGGAAGAAATTTCTTCCCTTTTCCCCTGGAACAGCCCTTTGCCCATTGCCTGTGGCACGGTCAGTTCTCACTACAGCACCCAAACATTTAAAAGCACTAAAACTTTAATTTAACCTCAGACCGGGCCCTTCTGTGATTCCTGACTGCTCACAGGAGGGTGAAGGGCTCGAATATATTTTGTTTCATAACATTTTGCCACAATTTCATCTTTCTCACTTTTCTTTTTCAGCCATGACTGGCCTTGTCGTTCCCCCGATGTAAGGAAGGGGCAGCTTTGCTGCTCTCCCTCTTCCCTTTTTTCCTCTTTTTTTTTCATTTTTCTTTTACAGCACAAAACTACTTATTGTGATGGACCACTAAAAGGAAAAAAATAGCACTACAAGCTCTTTTTTGGGGGAAAGCCAGGCCCAGGAAAAAAAAAAAAAGGAACATTTTTTATGGATTGGATGAAATAGAAGTCTGCATCTTTTACCTGTTTCATATTTCTGACACAACCACATCAACTCCTCAAACATTGGGAATGAAGAATCAGCAAGAGCCAGGACGAACAAGAGTTGGCAGAATGGAATCAGAAATGCAAAGTCTTTCCTGGAAGACACAAAAACCTTCCTAAGATTTGTAACATATTCGAAGGAAAAAAAAGAAATTGGCAAAATGATTCAAGCTTGATATTTTGGATACAATTTGTTTTACTTTGTAGGGGTAAAAAAGTTGAAGTTTCTATTTTCTATGGAGCCTTTCAGATATCGATTTAGTTTATGCAGAAAACAATTCAACAAAACAGGGTACCAGCATGAAAGAATTTCTAGGACAAACAGACATGAATGATGGAACTTTGGTGTATGTGTGTATTTGCTTATAGTTTAACCTCTTTAAAAAAATGTAAGATGTTTTACAATTATTTAAATAAATAAACTTGTAACTTATTGTATGTAGAGGTAGAAATTAAACCCTTTTTTGGATTTTTTCCTCCAGTTGTACAATGAAGAAAGATGATGCAAAAATGTAGTGATAAGTTTGAGATATATTATTACTGCTGCAATTGCTCCTCACTGTTTTCCCTCTCTTTCTGAATTCATGTGCAAGGATGTATAGGATTCTTTCTGATTAACAAAACCCTCAGAAACTTTTACCTACATTGTGCTAAACAGGTCATGTAGGAATTTTTCACCCTCCTCATCTTTCCCCCCTTTCCATTTTTTGCTTCAATTAAACTATTCAGGTACTAAGATTAACTGCTAAGTCTCAAAGACCCAGCTGACGAGTGAGTGGCACTTAGGGATTTGAGTGAATCGGATTTTTCATGAGGTACTGAGTTTATTTTATAGATTCGATGTATGAATTAGGAGGGGAAGGGTTCTCTGGGGTTTTCCATGTAGTTAGAACACCTTAAATTCAGTTATGCTTCATATTAAGGGTGCATTTATAAAGAGTGAATATGTATTTGAATGATTTATGCACTTTTATCCTGAGTCATTAAAAATGGTAAGTATTTGCCAGTTATATAATGAAGTTCATGGAGGTAATCAATTGCTTTGAATTTTTCTGCATTTTAGCCTAAAAAAAAAAGAGTTTAGTTCTCTTTTGCATCTCCTCTCCTGAAATTGGAAGGTGAGGACAAGTCTGATAAAATCAGTCATGAGTTATCCAACTAAACCAGAGAGCACTCAAAAGAATTTGGTTGTTGGAAAACCATTTTTAGTGGGGAAAAAAATAAAAATCAACTATACTACGGAGACCCCTCTAAAATCCACCCAAGTCATGGCTGTGGGGAGAGTTGTTCCTGTGGAAACACCTTGATGTTCGTCAATAAACCCTAAATAAGGCCCCTGGAGCTGAACTTGTCCATTTGCCCAGTAGTTTTACGAATGGGTAAGGAAAATTGTGTTCTTGGTGATCTTTAGGGATGGCAGAAGTTGTGCTGGGCTTGGGATGGCCAGTCTGGGACAACTTCCATGGCTGAGCTCATTTGGAGCTGTTGTGGAGCTGACTGGGAGTAGGAAGAGCCAAAATTCCTCCCTGCAGATGCCCAGCTCGATGGTGGTGGCAGCTGAGGGGGGATGACCCGAGGGAGCCTCCCCTGAAGGGCAGGGTTTGGGCACAGAATCAGAAAACTCTGAAAGGTTTGGGTTGGAAGGGACCTTAAAGCCCACCCAGTGCCACCCCTGCCATGGCCAGGGACCCCTCCTGCTGTCCCAGGGAGCTCCAGGCCCTGTCCAGCCTGGCCTTGGGCACTGCCAGGGATGGGACAAGTCCTCCAAGTTCCCTTTGCTGGTGTAGTGCCCGTTTTCTGGGATAAACCCATTCACAGCACGTGGAGTTTTAGAGGATCTCTCAGAGGGGCTGGAGTCACCAGCTGGGCTGCTCTGGCTGTTCCTACAGATGTCCCTCTTGTTGGGAAGGGGTTTTGCTTTCCTCCCTGGGCTGTGGGGTTTGGCAGTGTCTTCATTCGGTGCCTTCTCAATGCCATTGAGTCCCATTTTGGACTCAAAAATGTGGAGGGGGGTTAATCTCTTCTAAAAGTCAAGGCCCAACTTTTATCAGCAAAAACGACAATTTAAAGAGAGATTTGGTGGGAATAATGCCAGTTTAAGAAAATGGATATAGTTAGGATTTCACAGGCTGAAACTGAGTTCCAGAAAAAATGAAATAAAATAAATCCCCGCTAATTACGAGTGCAGGTTGATTGTCTCTGTGGGTTCTCTGTGTGCCCTTTGTGCCACCAAGGCAGTCACTGGAGGTCACCCAGCACCCCTGAAACCAAGGGAGCTCTGAAATATTAAAGAATCACAGGTGTTTAAAAGTCTGGGGTTGTCACTGTACCTCTGATAACACAACAGGGCAGGTCTGACCTGGACATTCCAAACAGCAAAACAGCAACAGCAAAACCCCCCAGGTATTTCTCATATTCATAGGGACTGATATCCCAGCAGGGCTAAGTGGGAGGTCCAAATTCGTGTTTGGAATGATCCATTTATCCAGGGATAAAAATGGATTAAGGACTGGGAGAGCTGGGATTAAAACTTCCGTAAATTTCAGTGAAAACACATTGAGTTCTAATTCCAAAAATTATCTTGATGAACCTGGCTCATTCTATCAATTCCCTTCCTCCATTCCCACCTCCTAAAATCCCCAAACAGCTCCAAAGTATGAAGATGGTGAATATTCCCCTTGCCCTTCTCTGTACAGCCTACTTCTAAAATTGATTATCAAATAGACTCAACATTTTATGTCTGGCAAATATTCCAGATCAATAGGAATTTCCAGACCACCTGCTGGAGAGAAGCAGCTTGTTACCTTAAATCCTCTCCCTTTTTTTATCCAATCAGATTTTCATTACAAAATCTCAGTCAGGAAGGCTTCCAATTAAAAAAAAAAAAGAAAGAAAAAAATGGTATTTCATGGAAAAAGCTGGGTTTTGTCCATCCTTCTGTTTTGTTTTGGCTTAGTCAGCACAGGCACGTGAGAATAAGATCCACCACATCACTGAAATCTTGGGAAGATCCGGGGGAAAAATGACAGTCTGGCAATAAAAAATAAAAAATAAAAGGGAAGTTTCTGGAACACTGAACGTTCCTTTCACCCTTCAGTTGTTTTTATCAGCTCTGTCCAGTTGCCCAAGTGGGAGAGCCATGAATCCAAGTGAAAAAGAGAAACCTCCCTAAAAAGCTGCTGCAAGCACTTGCAGGAGAGGAACTGCCTGTGCTGATGCAAATATGAAAAATCTGATTTGCTCTGAGCCAAAAGAAATGAAAACAAAACAACCCCCAGGAATTATTTAGAGCTTGGATTTTGCTCATGCAGGGAAATCGTGGTACTGGAGATGAGTGTAGAATTCACTGGGCTTTACAGAGAAAAACACCTGCAAACAAACACAATCAGAAATGCTGGGCCATGGAAAAGGACTTTGGCAGTGGCAAAACACTCAACACAAAGGGAAAAAACGATGTAAAAATTAATGTGGGAGGATTTCTTCAGTGTAACAAGCCAACCCGCCCTCTTTGAGTGGTTGCTGCTGACAATTCCCTGAGAGTTTTCCTCTTTGCCCCTGGGAAGACCAAAGTGTGGCCATAGGAAAGGAGAAATTCCATCAGAACTTTGGAAGGGTTGGTTTGATCTCCCAATTTATCTCAGCACAGCCTCTCCCTCCCCTCTTCCTTTGCACACCTCCAATATGCATGGTTTCTCCAAACCACTTCCTCCCTCCTGTAAATTAAGGCCTCATTTCTCCTTCCTGTACAGTTTTGGGGTTTGTTTGGGGTTGGCTGGTTGTTTTTTTGGGTTCTTTTTGCTTTGTCAGTTATATACAGTATGAAGTTGCTATGCACAGAGCTTTTGTAAAGACAGCTTTCTGGGTTTTGGTTTTTTTGTTTACTGTTTTTAATGGTCCTACTTATGGAAGAATATCTTGTTTGTAAAATGAATATGTCTACTTCAGTTTTAAACTTTAAATTATCCTAACAAAAAAAATAAAATTTTTGTACTGTAAAAGAGGGGGGGATTGATCTTAATTTCAGAGTGTTCAATCTGCTTCTTTATCATGTTTATGGGTCACTCAGGGTAACAACAACACTTAAAAAATGGTATAAAATGTTTTAAATCAAGATTTGATTTACAGATTTTACCTGTAAAACACACGACCACAACTGGGGAGAGCCAGGCTGAGATTATGCTGGGCATGAAATGAGAGGATAATTAATGGTCTTTTTGACCATTCCTTTATTGATTTATATCCCCTTTGTGAGGGTTCAGTCCTTTTGGGGAGGACTCAGAGGGTAGGACAGGGGGGTGTCCCTTCTGGACAGCCCCTTTTTGCTATGAGCATACAGCTGGTCAAGGCACAAAATCAAAATTCAAAACTGAGACTGATCCTGGCCTTTCCCTGGACTAAATCTGGGGTTGGTCCTGTTTTAGGCACCATCTTTGTGCCAAACTCTGAACCATGATTTGATGCTGCAGAGGTGAATCACATTGGCTCCCAAAAATAATCTGGATGTATTTACTCTCTCTTGTGCAGAGTGCACGTTTCAGCCACAGGGATGGACAAACCTAGTGCTGAAAACTACTTGGGAAATGGTAATTGGCATTTGAACCAGGAATATTCCATTTTCTTCAATGAAAATGACTGGAAAGGTTCAAACAAATGAAAATTTTAATGATGAAGGTCACTTTTACTGACATTTTTGACAGAATGTGAGTCAGTGTTTAAATTACTTCCAGATGTCACTGCAAGCATCTGAAAACATGAAGCATTATCAACCCAAAACTGAGGAGAAAACAGGTTTTGGTAACCTGCACCAATTCCTCCTTTCAGGAGAACGTGCAAGCAGCAGATGAGCTTTACCCCAGCCCTGAAACCCAAGTTTTCCACTGTCTTGCTGAAATATCCTTCATCTCCTCTTGAACAGAGGCCCATTCTCCTGAAAATCTGATTCAGCTCTTTCCCCCCACCCCCTGAGAAATCCCAGCAGTGTTTTAAGTGATGATTTTGGTGATAAAACTCCCAGTTCCTGTGAAAGAGATTCTCAGTCTTTAACAGGGCCCTACTGTTGTGTTCCAGGGAGGAAATTTGGGGGCAGATGAAAGCTGGAGATCTGCTGCTCCACTCCTGCTTTCCTTACATCTCTTAAGGACTTGGCGATGGACAGATACAGCCACGAGCTGGGATGTGGCACCCTCAGAGCTGGAGCCTGAGCAACTTCCAACAAAATGCCGTGGGAGGGAAGGAGATGTAGGAGAGTGTCAGACTGAAAAATCAAGTTCTTAAAACAGCAAACAAACAACTCCCTCCAAACCCAAGTAGCTCAGACTGTCAAGGATTATCTGCACAGATAAATTAAATTATCTAATTTAAGTCGTGATTTTTAAGATGTGACTCGGTTATTTCTAAGAGTAATAGAGAAAGAAATATTTCCAACATCAAGCAGCCTTTTTAGAATGCTTTGGAGCAATTTTAGGAGTGTAACTAACTTTAAAAACAAAAACTCTTTAGGATCATTGTCATGAACCTATTGCATTATTGGTCCTACTCCATACTTTAAAAACAGTGTGAAAAGGGGGGTTTTGGTCAATGTTAAGACCAATAAAGGCTTGAAACCTCCCCCCTTGTTAAATCCTTGGCTCACCAGGTTTTCCAGGAAGATCAGATGTTCAGCCTTCCCTCCTAGGCTGCTGCCAAGCTCTGGGAAGAATTGAATGACTTTGGTCACATCAGACACAGAAAGGGGCCCTTTTCCACCACCAAAGTGTCTGTGTGGCTGGGAATTTGTACACTATGGGGAAGAGCAAAGGAAAATTCCTCCTAGGAGCAGTGATCAGGGGAATTCAGGAGTGGTCAGTGACCAGGTTGTCCTTCCCTAGGGAGGGGCCAGTCACTTCTGGGCATGGCCACGTTGCTCTGCCTTGGTTCAGAAAGGCCTTCTAGAACAGCACATCCTCTCCCACCCTATTTTTTTAATATATTTCCAGGTATTTTCTAGATGGAAAAAATCCAAATTTCCCTTCAATAAACAGTGAAACAAAAGCCACTCCTTCAGCCACTTGTTCAGGGCAGGCAGGGAATTGCCAGCCCAGTTAAAATATTTATCTCTGTGACAACACACAGCTGCTGAGGTGCAGAGATCTGAAGCTTTAATGGCACCAGGTTATTTAGGCAGGAATGTCTCATTAACTCCATGTGCAGGACTGGATTAAGCAGCAGCTGGGGATGGAGCTGAGGGTGCCGACAGAGCAGGAGAACAAACACCAGTGCAGATAAGAGGAAGGGGAAACCCAACACTCCTCCATCCTCAGGGGGAAGGCACCAAAAAAGGTCCCATGGAGGCAATGGAAGAACTCTGGGGGAAGCACAGTGGGGAGGGTGGGGAAGGGAAATGGGATCTGCTGTCCTGTGTCGGGTCTGGCCAAAGTTACAGCAGGAGAAAACACAAACCCATCCTTGGCATGTCCTCTTCCCCAGGGGGCCATGGATGCAAACCTCCCCCTTGTGCAGGCACAGGAACTGGAGCTTCCTAAGTCACTTCCTGGCCTGTTCATGGGCAGAGGAAGATCCTCAAAAATAAAGTGCAGCTTTTCAGAGAGGCCTTTTATACTGTTTTTACAATGGTGGTTGTTTCTAATTTAAGTCGTGATTTTTAAGATGTGACTCGGTTATTTCTAAGAGTAATAGAGAAAGAAATATTTCCAACATCAAGCAGCCTTTCTAGAATGCTTTGGAGCAATTTTAGGAGTGTAACTAAGTTGGATGAGAAATTCAAGCACCCCTCCTTTTCTCAAGACTCCCTGGTTTAGGTGGTGGCAGCACCACACCACAGCAGAGTGGGGTTTGTGTGGGGTTGAGATGGAGAAGGAATTCTCCCAACACATCCCTGCCCTTGCAGGGACTTGACTGGAATTTACCAGCAGGGTCCCTCTGACACTGCAACTGCTGCACTCATCTCTTTGTCTTTAAAATGCCATATAATTGCTAATGTAATTAGTGATGTATACAGAGGGGGCTCGTGCAATTACCAAGTCCTAAGATCAAGTAATTAATGTTCTGTCAACAAAACAGCAACTGTTTCATTAACGACTGTCTAGGTTTGAAAACAGATCAACTCAGAACGTACCCACTTGGCTGAGTTTGGCAAGAGCAGCGAGTTCCAGCCCAGAATGCCCCAGCCTGGATCAGCTGGGTGTGGAAAAGGGGATTGTGCCATTCCCACCTCCCAGTTCTTCCTCCCCCAGGAAGATGAGGGATCACCAATGCTGCCCATAGGGACAGGGCTCACAGCTGTGAGGTCCCAGTTTTATGGATATTCTCAGGTTTTTAAAAAATTGCAGAAGGTTTCTAGGACCTCCAAAGGTTTATTGGATTGCAGGACTTGGAATTTTGGTGAGGTGAGGCCAATCATTTTGCTGACCTCTGAATTCACTTTGTATTCCCAAGGTTTTCTCTATTGCCATGACCCCAAGCACCTCCCTCCAAGTGGCAGGAGTGAGGTGCCCACCCCTGTCTGATTTTTCCCTCCTTCCTTGACAAATTTGAGTTATACAAAGAGGTTTTTAACCAGGTTTTCGCCTTGTCCTTTCCCTCACAGCTCTTTTTGGAGAGCTCACATCCCTCCAAGTGTTACCCAACCCCCCTTTGGTGTCTCTTGCCTCTCTCCTGGTCTCAATGCTTCAATCCAGAGACCATTTCCAAGGGTGGGACCCTGGCAGGTGATGCCTGGAAAGAGCTGTGCTGCTCCTGCCCAGCTCCAGCTCCTGCTCTGTCCCCCTCAGCACCATCCACTGCTCCTGGCTCTCTCAGCTGGCTCTTAGGGAGGGATTCCAGCTCCTGCTCTGTCCCCCTCAGCACCATCCACTGCTCCTGGCTCTCTCAGCTGGCTCTTAGGGAGGGATTCCAGCTCCTGCTCTGTCCCCCTCAGCACCATCCACTGCTCCTGGCTCTCTCAGCTGGCTCTTAGGGAGGGATTCCAGCTCCTGCTCTGTCCCCCTCAGCACCATCCACTGCTCCTGGCTCTCTCAGCTGGCTGTTAAGGAGGGATTCCAGGTCCAGCTCTCCCAGGACACAACACAGGCTCGGAGTCCTGGCTGGGAACGGTCCCTGTCCCCTCAACACCACACCTGCTGAGCCTCCAACCCAGGACAGGCTCAGTGCTCCCCCTCATTCCCTCAGAGGATGGAATTCCCGATCCTCCAGATGTCCCCCCTGTTGTCCCCACCCGCTTTCCCCGTGCCTCAGACTGCACAGGGCACAGTTAACACAGGAGCTGTGGCAGGGTGGAATTAAGCAGCAGGAGCAAGAGGGATCAGCGAGGATTTCCGGGGAGATTTGAAACACAAACAAGCACGAGGAACTCTAAAAGTACACAATTTTTCCTCCCGCTCTGCGCGTGTTGTTTTATTACAGGGTAATTAAAGAACACTTTAAAATTGTGATTAATGGGCTTTTTAGCTTCAGAGAAATCGCATCTTTGATGTCAGTCACTTAAGCATTCCGTTTACTTTGCCATTGAGGAATGGAAATAAATAAAGAATGCCGAGGATGCTTTTCCCCCCTCCTGCTTTCTACAGGGCAGGTTTTAAGAGTCACATGGAAGGACAAAATGCCCTCCCAGACTGAGGGACTGAAACCCTGCTCACAAGGACCAGCTCTGGGCACACTCAGTGCCACAGCGGGCCTCCAGCAGCAGTTGGTGTTTACACAGAATTTGGAGGTTCCCTTTTCTGGGAAGCTCCACAGAGCAGCAATAATTCAGATTATTGGATTTTAAAGGGGGTGAGGGAAGAAACTGTGGTGATCCAGATCCCAAACCAGTACCAGGTACCTTCACAGCCCATTCCCCAGGGAAAAGACACCTCCCTGGGTGGAGGGAAGGAGCTGTTCCCCGTCTCTTTAGCAACACCAGCAAATCTCAGGTGCCCAAAGCCTGGTTTGCTGCTTAGTTTGAGGCACTGATTGGAGTAATCCCTCTCCAGGGTGCTTGTTTTTATTTCACAGGACTATTTTTAACCATGGGTGAATTTGCACAGGGTGGAGAGTTAAGGAAGAGATCAGTTCTAATTGTCCTTATTTTTCCTTGCATTTGAGATCTGGGCTCCAGCCCCACCCACAAACCCTCGATATCCTGAACCCCACATCTTCCATCATAAACATTACGGAGGTGCTCAGTCCCATTACAGTATTTCCAGCCCCCTGGCAGCCTACATAGCCAATGTTTTTTCTTAATGACTAATTTTCACCCTTTTTTTTCTCCATTTCTCCATTCTCAGCCTTTCCCCTTACTTCCATAATTATAGAAGAAGTAAAAAGGCAGGGTTTGGAGTTTGAGAGGATAAATTAATCAGTTAGTCTATATTTAAGCAGCAGTTTTTAAAATATTTTTGAAGCTTTATTGGAGTTCCTTAAAATATTTTTGAAGCTTTATTAGCAGTGGGGTTTTTCTGCATAAATCCTGCCACACACTCACACATACACACACTCTTCCTTCCAAATATTTGCACCTCATCACACCTCTATGCAGATTAAAATTATGGATGCTTTTCATTCAGCTGCTTTTGGAAGAAAAAGGGAGAAAAGGAAAGAGGGGAGGGAGGAAGAGGCAACTTTAATACTCTACAGTAGCACAACCCTCCTGGGCATAAAGCAGTGTTCAGGTAGACACATCTGGTGAAATGCATCACATCAAATTAGTATCAAGGGTATTGAGATTCTGAGACGCCTGGCAGACAATTCCCCTTCTAATGTACTGCTTTGGAGCTTGTTGAGGAAACTTGAATCCCAAATCTCCAGTGAAATGAGTGATACTAAACATGCCTGCTCAAATACTGAAAGTGAAGATCAAAGACACAGTGTCCAAATTGGCTTTGCAAACAAAGCAAGCCCGGGGATCCCCAGGAGGACGTGGTGCTAATTTTATCAGATCTCCTTGACTCCTTCCTCCCAACAGTTTGTCATTTAAGAAAAAATAATAATAATGAGAATGCATTTCTGGCTGGCTGGCAGGAACCTGGTTGTGAGACAAACAAATTCAGTGCCTTTTAAGGGTGTGCTTTGCAAGGCACCTTAATCCAGATAAAGTGAGAAATGAGAATATTTCCCTCTGAAATCTGCCCACGCCTCGGTCCCCAAACCACACATAGACAAACACCCAGGGCCATGAATATTTCAGTACAACTCAGCCCTTCAGATCAATACAGGCAACTCTCAAGTCCTATTGATTTTTCAGAGGTTTGGCTCACAGGGGTGATAAAATATTTCTCAAGTTATGAAACCTGAGCTCGGGAGCTTTTGCTGACGCCTCAGCATTTACCAGACACATCCCTCTCCCTTCCATGTGGATTTATGACTAAGCAATAAGCCCTGCAAAGGTGGGCACTGCCATCCCATAGGGCCCACTTAAGGTCAAAAAGAGAAATCAGGGCAGTCCTTCAGGTCCCCAAACTTCTGTTTTCTGAGGTAATCACTTATGCTTTCCCCTCCAAGTCCTTATTCCAAGATTCATTAGGCAGCGAGTGAAATTCCCTTTCAGCGTCCCCTGTAAGCTGTCAGAGAGAAAGGGACACCAAAGCAGACACCAAATAAAGCAACTCCCTGCTGAGGCAAGGGAGTTAATCCTCTCCATATGGAAAGGAAATACACTTAATTATGTATTTATGCATGTCATTGCAGGCTTATATCTTGTTTCACTTTCATCCGCAATGATCCAAACCCATTTCAATATAATGAGTAAACATTTCTGGGTTTACAATAACAGAAGCACCCGGTCACTCACCATTTCCCAACCATTTCCTTGCAGTTCAGTGCAGTTTTTATTTGTCCTGGAGCAGCAGCCAGGGAAGGCTGTGCTGGACTGTGACTGTCAGGTGTTTATAGTCACAAAACCCAGAAGAGCTGGCCCCAAAGAGCTTAAAACAGAGCTGAAAAAGCATTTTGAGAGAGAAGAGGGAATCTGTGGATGGTGCTTGCAATATTCCAGTTATTCTCTCCCAAAATGGGTATCTCTGCACAACAAAAAGATCCCATTTTTAATCCAGTGGGTGCCCCACAGTCCAACACAGTCAGTCAGGGCCTGAGGTCATTTGCTGGCCCCACCAAAGACCTGGTGTATGTGAATTATGAATTTCAGTTGCTTTTTGGTAGTGCAGGATGAGAATCATCTCTGTTTCTTTGTTTAAAGTTGGTTTAATTATTATTAATACTTGGGGTTTTTAGCCAGAAGCACCAAGGAGCTTTAAGGGCCAGGGACACCCTGTGCTCCCTGCTGTCCCTCAGGTGGCACGGGAACGTCCCAGACATCCCTTGCCAATTACAGAGAAGGTTTGAGGGGGAATAAAATAGCAGAGAAAAGAGACCTGGTCAGATCCACAGGCCAAGGCAAGAGGGGACCCGCAGGGACATTCCCAGAGCTGCAGTCTGCAATTAAAAAAGGCAACAGAAAGCAGATTTCCAACTGATTTACAAAAAAAAAAAAGAGGATTTGTGTGCATGGGCAAAGGCCCAGTTCACTGTCCTGGTCTGTGTATGACCTCAAAAGAGTACCTGAATTGCACTGAGACACCCAGAAAAGCTCCTTTAGAGACCCTTCCTCAGATGCCAGAGTCTGGCACGGGACTTAATTTCACTTCTTCAAACTAAATCTGGTTTTCAACCCCCTGCCTGGCAAAGAGAATCCATCACCCCCCTCATTTGAACACATTCCAGTGGGTTCTGCAGCCCAGCCCGGTGAAACTCTGCTGCTGCATCCCAGTTTGGCACTTCAAAAATGCAAGTTCACCTCATCCCATCCCCATCCAGCCCTCCCCTGGCAGCAATACCTGGGAAGAATCCTCAGGCAGTTAAAACCCACCTCAAACCCCCACATTGGCCATCTCTAATCAAATTACACTTCTCAAGCTGTTCACTCCCCAAACCCCCTCAAATGCTTTCTAATATTTTTCCCACAACTGGTGTTAAGCTGTAATTGCTCACTGCATCTTTTTGCCCCTTTTGAATAATTGGTGTTAGATTTGCCACTTTATAGTCCTTGGGAATGTGACCTGTCATTATAAAGCTTCTAAAAAATCTCCGTTAACACTTCACAGTTTTCTCTCCTTTATTTCCTCCTGCAGCAGTGGATGTGCCCTCCCTGGACCAGATACCTGATCTGCCTTTGGAGCATTAAAAACCTTTCAGCAATAATTTCTGCAGTCATTTACGCAGTAACACCTCTAACATGCCTGGGAATAAAGAGTCAGGTCTTTAACGGATGTAAACTGGCAGAGCTCCACTGATTTTAATGGTTACCTTGGTTTGCACCACTTGGAGGGTTCACTGAGAATTTTTGCACATTTACAAGCTCAGACAAGCTCATTTCTCATTATTTAAAAGGCTCAGCTTGAATACTGCATTGAAAATCAAACTCAAGTGATAAGAGCAGCTGTTATTAAATAAGAGATTTCCAGACTAAGTGGAGACTGTATTTCAGGACAGGCCTAATGGGAGGTCTGTTGAATCCATCAATATCCTCAATTATCTCCTTGAACTGGACCCTCAGTTGGTAAGTTCAGTGCCTTATCTTCCAACGTGCCAAACCCCCACATTTCCAGTGGCAGATTTGTGGGCTGGCACGTGCAGAAGGTGGGATTTTGACAGCCAGAGCCAGGAGGATCCTCATTTGGATAAATGATACCCAGAGTTCCCTTTGGAGAGGAGGGATTTGAATACAGAAAATGCTCTGGAAGGCTGATGTTTCCTACTGCAATCACAAACTCCTGTAGCCCTTTCCCTCTGCAGTTTCTTGCAGAGTTTCAGCAGTGGCTGATGCTGATTCCACCTCCCAGACCCCTGGATCTCAGCTGGTATTTATGGTGCTCTAACACACACAACGCTGTTGCTGTGGCCGCCAGGACCTTTGCACACTCACTTTCCAAGCCCCAGTGTCCAAGAATACTTGAATATAAAATATTTTAAGCACATTTCTTGACCAAGGATCGCCCAAACTCTTTATAAAACGGATGGAATTCCTCAGCAATCCTGGGCTTGTCCATTCCTCCTTCCCTGAACGTTCCAGCCCAGCCTCACCTCCCATTTCCCAGCTCTGGGAAGGGGGAAAGCAGCTGGACCCAGCATTGTGGCTCCAGCTCCACAGCAGGTTGACCCCCTGGCCTTTTCCAGCCCTCCCTGACTCCCGGCGTTACATGATTCCTAATGGAACTTTTTTGGCGCTGGACAGGGCAGAGGTCAAGGTCTGGAATGTCACCAGAGCCGCTACTTAGCAGGGACAGACAATTAGGGGATTGTCTGGGCGAGGGAGCTCCGGGCTGTGATAAGCTGCAGTCAGCCCTGGGAGGTGATAAGAACAAGCTGCCGAGCCACTGGGCTTCCCTTTGCAGCCTCCTCTCTCCTTTTCTGGGCTCTCCCTGCCCTGTGCTGCTCCTTCCCTGCATCTGCTGCTCCCCACACCAGCTGTGGGGGTCCAGCTCACACAAAGCCCTTCAGCCACCCCAGCCAAAGGACTGGGGCTGGGCCCTTTGCACACATTATTTATACTCATTATAACTTTATTTATGCAAAGCACAGAACTCCCAATCCTACACTAACACCCATTCCCTGACAGACACACACCCCACAAGTGTGGGTTCGACCACTTGCAGAAAGGAGCTGAAACTGCATTTCCAAAGCCCAGAAAAGCACATTAAACCACTGAGTTATTGCATTTAAAATAACAAAACTAACCCAAAATAACCAGGAGAACCACTGTTCCTGAGCATCTCAGGCTACTTGTCACATCCAAGTTATGTGTTTAAGATGACCAAACCCCATTTATTCCTGGTTGGAAGTAGGGAATAAATATCCCCATGGTTTGTTTTACTGCAAACCTGATAATGATAATGACATTACAATTGTCTAACACCTCTAATTCCAGTGATCTCCAAGTATTTTATTGTGGCCCGAGTTCATCAAAAAAATGTAATCACAGAATTAAAATCCCATTTACTCCAGCAGAATGTACTCATGTGCTTTGCTGAACTGGGGGACTAAACTATTAAAATTTACATGCCCACAAGGCAGGAATTATCTCTCTTGGTTCACAGAGGAGAGGAAAATGAGGCTTGCAGAGAAACTCCCTCAGACCTACCCTCGGTGATTCAAGGTATGTCCAAGTCAAACAGGGAGATGCACAAGGATCCAAAACCAACAACTGGAGGCAGACCCTGCTTTAAAGAGTTCGAGGTGCTCATCCTGGAGCCACAGAGACCAGATCTGAGTGGAGAAGATACAAGACCATAGGGGAGGGATGAGTCCATGGGCACTGAATATGAACAGTCTGGAGAAATTGCATTAATTGCTCCTTTCCCTCAGAACGGGCACCCAGCCCTCGCTTTAGACCTGGCAAACTGGCACTAACTCAACGTCTGAAATGCAAACCTTGCCTCTGGGTTCACAGAAGGATTTATGGAAATCTGAGCCTTTTCAAGCTCTAGAGCCAGCAGGAAAAGCCTCGTGGATGTGTGTCTTACCCAGAGCTGCTTTTCAGGACCTTCTCAAGCAGCACACAATGTCCTGGGAATCCTTCCCCCATTTTCTGAGTGGGACTTTGGAAGAAAAGCATCTCCAGAGGATCCTCCTCGTGTTTTACACTGAACCCACCCACACGTGGAGGGAGGGACTTCTCAGCCCCTGTGCTCTGGGTACAGCCCATAAACTTCTCCGTTCCCTCCCTCCCCATCCCTTCTCCCTGCCTTGCTTTAAAGAGCTCCCAATAACTTGGGACAGAGCAGCAAACTCCACACAAAGTGAACATTAAGCAAGGGCAAGTTCCCCCTTACATCAGCCAAAGTTAAGAGAATATCCAGGACGTGTTTTATTTACATTCCTCAAATAAGGCACTTGGGGCTTTGGGGGTTTTGTGGGTTTGGGTTTGGTGGGTTTTTTTTTATTTCAAACCAACTTTTGTCAGATGAGTTTGTCTGAAAATTTCTTGTAAAGCCCTGAACAAGTTGTGCTGAGCAAATCCAGACCTGCATTTACTATTCTCAAGCTTCCAAGGCACCTTCCTGCACTATAAATGCACCGTCATGGAGCAGTGAGGGGAAAAAAGGACGGAAATGAGTCAGGGCTGGTCATATCCAAACTATTAAATGTAAAACTTCTGTTTGTGAGCCTCAGAGGCTTCTTAAAGTGTGGGGAACGTCATCAGTCCGACCATGCTGGGGGCTGTGGGTTGTTTAAAGCTTGGTGTACACAGTTTCTTTGAGGTTCAGACCCACTTAAGCCCTGCCTCACGTGAAGTGAGAGGTTCTATTAAAACTGGGAAAGAATGGCTCACTTGGAAAACATCTGTTCAAGTGTTCTTTGTCGTCTAGACCAGTGACAGATCCGGGGGAGTCCAACCAGCATTAATGAGAGGGTGGCTAAGGACTGAGAGAAGGGAGGTGTGCAAGTTGTAATCCACCAGCTACAGCTCTGTCTGCCCCAAATTCTGGAAGAACTTCTTCACAAAAAGGGTTGTTAAACATTGGAAGAGCTGCCCAGAGAGGTTTGGAGTCCCCATCCCTGGAGGTGTCCAAGGAAGGCCTGGACGTGGCACTCAGAGCTCTGGGCTGGGGTCAAGGTGGGCATCGGGCACAGATCTATGACCTTGGAGGGCTTTTTCAACCTCAGGTCTTCCTTGATTCTCTGAGTAACCCTGGGAGTCAAAAGACCAAGTCAGAGTCTGCCTTTCCTTTGCTAAATGCCTGATGCAACAGCCACCTACCCCATGACAATCCCCATGGCATTATAAACAGTAAAAGATGAGTGTTTGTACAGCCTGGGCAGAATTCAGAGCTACCCTGGGTACAAACCTCCAGTTTCTCTTGCTGCTGCTGTGCTGGCTGTTAAACCAGCTGCCACTGGTACAATTCTCCTGCAGAAAGAGCCCCTTCCTCCTCCCTTCATATAATTTGACCCCCGGGGCATCAGAGCTTTCTCCTCCACAGCTCTTGCCCATCAGTGCATCTCCTTTGCATCTCTTTTCCCCTTCAACTCATTCACACTCTCTTCTAAACTCAGCTGGAAGCATCTCTTTTCCCCCTTGCCCATGACTCTTAATTTCTCTCTCCCTTGGCAGTTATTTAACTCATTAACTGAATTAATTTTAACCCTAAAGCACTTTGGGTGAATAGATTTTATGAAAGATCTGATGCAAAATGAAGTCTTGGGGGCCTTTTTTGGCACTGGAGGTGCACAAAGGCGCCTCAGTGTGCCTGAGAAGCAGACCCTTATTTCCCAATTTCTATGTGCAGTTGAATCTCAGTGCGACTCCCAGATTCCATTTAATGACAAAGTGGCTCTTTGATTGATAAAAGTCCCATGCCTCAGATGCAGACTAAATAGCCAAGCATCCTGAACAGTGGAAAAATTATTCTTGGATCTGTATGAAATGAGGCTCTCCATCATTTTCCCCCACTTGCTCCTTAGAAAAATTCCTTTTCATTTAAAAATGCTCTTTTATTAGGAAATATTAACAGCAGAGGAGACTCCAGCACAGTGGTTTTGCCTTTTGCTCTGAGAGGTTGCTGTTTGGCACGGAAAAAAACCCAGAAAGTCAACAGAGAAATCACATGGAAGTTGCCCCACAGATTGTTTATTTTGCTTAGGTGCACTGGTGGCTTTGAAAAGCAGTTTAGTTTCTCTTTCAGGTCAATAACACTTTTGTTCACCAAAATTGCACTGGAGACAAGAGTCTACCAACAGCAGGTATTGATTGGAGGCTGCCAGCACCCAAAAAGGGGCATTTTCAGCTGGCTGGGCATGAGTGGTTTCTGAGGCTACAATTTTCTGCATAAATTCTGGGATGAGGAGGAAGGGAGCCTGCAGGAGAGCGGTGGGAAGGAAAGGGACTCAGGGCTGCTCAGTTTCCACAGACACTCCACGTATTCCAAGCTCCTGACTGGCACCTTCATGGGATTCAGATCATCTAAACTCGGATATAGCCACAAATTTATACATTTCTATACCATTGCCTGTGTTCTAAAATGATCATTACTGCCCACCTCACTCTTTGGAAGTGAGAAACTCATTACAGCCACCCCATCCTTTCCAGAAGCAGCTGATTTTCCCTGCAATTTTCACTGCTCAGGTCTAGCACACATCTCAACTTTAAAGAGCATTTCTTCACCAATAAATTAATCAGAGAACAACAGAACTAAGAGTGGCCCATAAAATCACCTTCTGCTTCCCATCCCTGCCACCCACTCACTAACTCACCTCGAGCAAATCACTTCCCAAATCCTTTTTTATTCCCAACCCTTCCCTGCTCAGACCAGCAGCTACCAGGGACAGGGACACTGCATGTGAGAGGTGAACAGGTCTGATGCTGTGATGGCTCTGAAGCTGAATAATGTTCCCCCAAAAACAGAAATACACAAAGAGGCTGGACTGGGCTGCAGCCCTGGAAGTGTCCCAGGCCAGGCTGGACGGGGCTTGGAGCAACCTGGGATGGTGGGAGGTTTCCCTGCCTGTGGCAGGGGATGGAATGAGATCTTTAAGGTCTCTTCCAACCCAAATTATTCCCTGATTTATGATATAAATAATGGGGAAAAAATGTCTTGGTTGGCTGCTATCCTGTTATCCTGAAAGGAAAATCAGCACCTATTTGAAGACCAGTCTGGCACACAAAAGCCTCAGCCCATTTTTTATTATAACTTATTTACTTCAATTTGTTTGAAAGCTTCATCAGCTTCTGCAGCAGGACCAAACTTCCAGGAAAAGGGATAAAAGTAGCAGGAACACACTGCTGATGGGCTTGGGAAAAGGGCAAAAAAGGAGGAGCAGGGGGAGAAAAAGGAACCTTTCTGCAGCTGCTGCTATTTCCTCCCTCCCAGCCCCTCCCACACTTTAATCACGGGCACTGAAGACCCTGCTCTGATCCTCTCAGCACAGGTGACCTCGCAGCTCTTTCCTCACCTGTAATTCCTGGATTTCAGCTCATTTCAGAGACTGCTGCAAAACAACCCCTGGCCAGAGCTCAGAGCCAAAGAGGAGCCCCTGCACCATGGACACGTCCCTCTGTCCCTGAGACACGGAGTAAATTGACCCCAGACCCAGCCCTGGAGCTGCTGCTGGTTTTCCCTGGAAGCAGAAAATAAGGAGCAGGGCTGAGGAGCTGAGCCAGAGTGATTTGGGCAGTTATTCTTTGCCTGAAAGGTGATCCTGAACGTTTAAATGGTTTATCCCCTTCTTGTTAGTGGCAGCATTCAATCAGGACGAGTCAGCCTCCGAGTGCAGGGATTGCAGCCACCCAGGGAATTCCTCACTCCAGCCAGGAAATGTGGGGTTTGTTCCTTCAAACAGCATCTGCAGGAAGCTGGTAAACAACAGCTGAGATGATGAAAGATCACATCAGCTCCTTGCTTTGAAGTAAAAGATATTAAAACCACGAGTGCAGGAGTTCTTATTCTAGCTTAGCCACCCCCCACCCGCTGATCCCCAAGAACCTGGCATGGCTCTGGCTGCTGCATAACAACCTGGGTAATAAAAATCCATAAAAATATCAACAAGGCACTTGGAAGTGACGTGCCAAAGCAAGGGAGGCCTATTTCTGGTGATGCTGCCATTAAAGGCAATTTGTGACTCGATGCCTGGAATGAAATCAAACATCCTTCCAGGCCCACAGTGACATTTCCAGTGTCAGAAATTTGGGATGTGTCGTCACCTGGACGGGCACGTTGTGGATATTCAGAGGCAGAGCCATCAGCACCATCTGCACGCAGAGTCAGCACCAAGAACAAGGACAAGGGGTCGTGTTTTATCAGACTCGTGAGGCACTGGGGCGTGAATTCTCCCATTTGCAAAGTCAGGTAGATTTTTGTTATTAATTATGAAGGTACAACAACAAATGTAGGAGCCTCTGCAGGGCTGCAAGTCAGTGCCTCCAATGGACCCGATGACCCTGTGGGTCCCTTCCAGCTCAGCTTGTTCTGTGATTCCCTAAAGCTGCTGGAAAAGCCATGGACACAGCTACTCCTGGAAGTTCTTTCCAGCTCCCTGGACACCAGCTGAGATCCAGAGCACACATCCCTGTCAGCCCCTGCCATTTCAGTCCAACCACACCAAGTCTCCTCACCCTGCTCCCACATCTGCTTTTCCCACCTCTCCTAAATCCCCTCAACCTTTTGTTCTGCTCTTCCCTTCTCTTTCCCTGCCACCAACCTCTCCACCTTGATTTTTCCTCTGAGCTAATTAATCCCATCGTGTTTCTACCCCTCTAAGAAATGGCATCTGCAGAATGCAGCCCTTCCTGGGATGGTGGAGGCCCCTTTGCTCCAGGTCTCCAGTGGTGCTGCAGTGCAGTTTCCCTCTCTCAGCCATTCCTCTCTGAAGCAAGGAGAACAATTTACATCTTCATTTGCAAAATGCTTTGAGATCTCGACATGAAAAGAGCCAAACAGCAAGAATGAATAATAGATGAGAGCTACAGGACAAGAGATGGGTTTATTCCTGGTCCTAACATGCCAAGTGCAATATTTTTATCTATGTAAATATTTTTCCACAATAAATTATTGTTAGTAACAGTTTTTTCCCTTTTTTCTTTTTCTTTTTCTTTTTTTTTTTAAAGACTTGAGCTTTCAGAATTGCCTGATCAGGGAGAACTCTGAAAAATATCACCCTGATGATGTGGAGTCTCTACTGCACAGCCCCTTGTCCTCCAGAAAAGGACCCTAAATAAAGGACCCTAAATTGTGTATTTCATACATGCCCAGGCACCATTACACAGGTGGAATAAGCACATAAAGTCAGATTTGAACTACTCATGTCCATATGTTATAAGATGCCTGAAAGTTGAGATACTCAGAGACGTTTTGCCACCTGATTTGTTGGATTAGGTGCCTTTCATCACATTAAAATACATTTATTTAGGATGCCATGCAGCTTACAGAGAAAAACAAAGCGCTTTAGGCACATCCAGATTCTGCAGAAAACATCTCAGGCCCTGACCCCTCCACAAACCCCACAATAAACCCCACACCAGCAGCTCTGGCTCTTCAGTGGATCTGGGTTTATGTCTCTAGAATCTTAAATACAACTGCTGCTCCCAAATGAAGGAGGGCCAAAGGATGTGGATAAAGGGTTGGACAGGGCTTGGAGCAACCTGGGATAGGGGGAGGTGTCCCATGGCAGGGGTGGCACTGGGTGGGCTGGCAGGTCCCTTCCAACCCAGCCCATTCCATGATTCCACAACTGTGGAAAGCAAATGTTCCAGAGGCTCCAAACCACCACCAAGGAGCCTCATTCCTCACTTTTTTTTAGGGAATATTGTGATGCCAGGCAGCAGGAGCCCAGCAGAAGCCCCCCAGGGCGGATGGGAGCTGTGGCCATCAGTCCCTGCTCCCCTTGCCCTGTGTCCCCTCCCTCCCCAAACCACCCCCAGTGCCTGAGCAGGGACAGGAGCCCAGCCTGGCACCAGGAAATGGGGAATCCTTACTGGGAATGGGGGCACCCCACAGCCCTCCCTCAGTTCTCACTCCAGGGTGGAAAAGGAGACATTTTCAGTGCTCCAGCCAGGGGCTGCAGCAAAAGGCTGGGCACCAGCAGGGCACCACCCCAGGGGCTGCAGCAAAAGGCTGGGCACCAGCAGGGCACCACCCCAGGGGCTGCAGCAAAAGGCTGGGCACCAGCAGGGCACCACCCCAGGGGCTGGGTGCTGGGAGAACGGGGCTCAGCTCGGGGTAATCCTCGCCCAAACACTGCTGGCGCTCTCTGAGATGTCTCTTTTTTCCAGCACCGGGTCTGATTCCATCAGCCTCGAAATGTAGGATGTGAAAACAAATCTGTTCAGGTTCCTTTTCTCTGATTGCAAGACTTAGCACCTCTGCAGAACGAGCAGGGAGGGCAACACACGCTCTGCAAATGAATTAATTAGACCTCGGGAAAGAATGTGTGGGCTTGGAGGAGGGTCTGAGTGAGCAGTTTGCAAAGTAATAGTGGGTGAAAAAAATTAAATTGCATTCCCCAGCGGCCTGAACGGGGCAGATCAGAACAGCCAGGGCAGGGAGAAGGGTGCTGGGTGATGCTCTGGTCACCAGCAATCTGTTCAAAGGGATTGTGGGCTCTCAGAACACCCTGGGCCTTCACTCACCCCCTTCCCCAATCCAAAGGTATCTGCCTGCATTATGGGGCTGCAAGTAATGCCATAAAAAGAAAATTCCAGTTTCATTTGACTCCTGTTGCTCTGTTCACCAGGGCTGCCTGCTTTACAAGTCTACCAGAGTGAAATAAAAAGTAAGACTTCCTGCATGTCTGCTCCACTTCTCAGGTTATGAGGCAGAGAAAAAAAAAATCATCAGTAATTGCTTCACATATAAATGTGAAAACAATTTTAGAACTCCCTGGCCCTGCATCAACATTCACGTGCCTTTCCCCAGCCCTGAAGTGGGTATTATCCCAACTTTAGAGCAATGATAAAGGAAACAGTTCTGCTCCACAGCTCCAGGTTAACCTGTTAACACCCAAGTATTTGCAGCATTACTCCTTTTCCCCTCGAGCTGTTGCTGGGGATGCTGAGGGCTCTGCAGTTTGCTTCATTTGGAGGGGGGTAACAACAAAAAAACCTGGGACATCCCCCTCGGCCGTGATCCACCCCAGAGCTGTGGAGAGGAGCAGGAGGAGGAATCCAACACGTGAATGGCAGCAGCCACAAGTGTGGCCACAGCACCAGCGAGTGGCACTGCTGGGGTTTGTGTCAGTGCCCAAAGCACAGAAAGGGGAAAGTGCTCATTGTGTGTATTTCACTGAATCCTTCGTGGAAAGCCACATTCTGTGTGGCTCAAAGGCAGGGAAACTTGCCCCCCAAAACCTGGATGGGTTTAACACAATTTTGTTATTTCAGAGCTGATGCGCCCACACAGAGCAGCCCCACGTTCTGCTGCATCCATCAGCAGCAGAGCACACGCTCCACCAAGGAACTGAGAAAATCAATACTATGCAATTAAAAATATTTCTTCTAAGTAGCAGCAACCTGTCTTTTCCTTTGGCAAAGACAGCCAAAAGCTTGTACAGTACAAACACAACAGAAGTAAAGCGAGTGGACATTCTCCTTCAGCGTTCATAAGGAAACCCCAGGGAGCTGAGTGCCACTTGAGGGAGAAACAAAGCACTTACCTCCGTGTAATGCAGCGCCAGAAACCATTAAAAATAAAAACCCAGCAGCATCCACAGCCCAGACACTGCAGCTCCTTGCCCTGCCTGCTGGGAATGGCCCTGAGCCCCAGTTCCTGCTCTGGGAACGCCAGTTAAATCACTCCAGGTCAGTGAAAGCTCCTGGAAAGAGGAGCCAAATTCAGGAGTTGTATTAATTAATGCATTGGCCAGGGCAGGGCCAAAGGCAGGGTTGGGTTCTGGCTGTGTGGGAAGTCCTGGTAGCCAGACCTGGTGTTTTGTGGCCAGGCCCTGTGCAATCCCAGTGCTGTTATTTGGGACCCTCGTGGGCCCAGCAGCCTGTGGAATGATGTGCTGGATTTTAAGGCCAGCAGAGCCATCACTGAACTCCTGTGCAGCACAGGCTGGAGAAATCCACCAGCACCCTGAGCTCACCAGCTCCTGCTGCTTTCCAATAAGTCACTCAGCCAAACAGTGTAGAAGAGGAAAGGCTGAGATTCCATCACAGTCTTTGTCCCGGGGGGCAAAAGCTAAGTTTAAATATGAGACAAATTAAACTTCAGCCAAAATAATTCTGATTAAAAAAAGGATTTTTTTTGTACTCTGCTCTGTATGCCCCTACAACATTCCCAAAAAAATCCCCCTGAGCCAACTGTACTTTTTGAGGTTAAAAGAAGTGAGGAATTAGAAAGCAGAACATGGAATATTACAAGAAAAATAGATGAGATATTTGTGATAAGCTGCACTCTGATGTTCTCCCATCCTTTTACACTGGGCTTTCATTTCTAAAGGGAACAAATCCCAGATCCTGCTCCCTGAGCACAGCAGGGTCCTCCTGTCCCTGGATGTGGCTGGTTTCAGGTGCTGAGAGGGACTTTTCGGTGCAGCCAGTGATATTTGCACACACACAAGTGATTTTCTTCCCCTTCCTCACCCCTCTCATTCTTTAACACTTCTACTCCTCATGTCATATGTAAAATTACAAAAATGGACAGTGACAAATTTCAGTGGCTGATCCAAAGGCAAGGAAGGGCTTCCCTGATGGTGTCTTTAGTCCTGTGGAGCTGCCAGCACAGGGTTTACCAGTTTTTGTGTGAAGCTCTGCAGGGGCAGATATTAAACCCCCTGTCCTGAGGAGACCAGGAGCCCTGGGAAATGGGGAGTGTTTCATTCCTGATGAGAGCAAAAGATCCACAGGAAAACCAAGCTGGACTTGGACCTGAGCCACGGGGAGCCAAAGGACCCAGCCTGAACCCTGCCCAGGATGTTTCAGGCTCTGATTTAGTGCCCAATGAAATCAATTATTGATTTCCACAGGAACTGGAAGGCATCTTCTGTGAGTTGCCCAAAGGGACACAGGAAGTTTATGGCAGAGCTGAGATCAGCCCAGCTCCCCAGACCTCCCGTGTAACCATATGTCCATGTGTCCTCTCAGATTTCCCTGTCTCGTTTTTAGAAGCCATTTCCCCCCAGCTCTGCCCCCCTGCTCTGCTGGGAGGCAGGGGATGGCACTTTCCCTCTCCCAGCCGCTCTCTGTCAGCTCCCTCTGCCACTTGGGATGTGCTGTCGCTTCCATGGAAACAGAATCATGAATCTTTTTCCCAGGAAATGCCTCCAAACTGCCTTCATTTTGTTTTGTTGTTTCTTCTAGACAGATCTGCTGTGTGTGCACGCTGAGGCTGTAGGACTTTGCTCTTATTTAATGTAGAAATGTCCTTCTGGGGAACCAAATTGGGTGCAACATTAATTTGAGTGGAAAATATCCTCTTTTGTCCAAGGATTTCCGCCCTTCTGCCTGGGGCTCCTTTGCCAACATTGGCCTTGCAGTTTGGATGGCATGTGGGTACTAAAATATTCACTGATTTCCCTGCATCTGTCATGGTCAGGGGAAAAGATAATCACGAAATCATGGAACGTCCTGAGCTGGAAGGGACCCACAGGGATCACCCAGTCCCAGCCCTGGCCCTGCCCAGACACCCCAAAATCCCACCCTGGGCATCCCTGGCAGCGCTGCCCGAACACTCCTGGAGCTCTGGCAGCCTCGGGGCCATGCCCATTCCCTGGGCAGTGCCCAGCACTGGGGGGGAACTCCAGGGATCTCTCCCCCAGCAGGTCCAGGTACACCTGTGCAGTTCACCCCCAAATGTCCCATCCCCATGGGGAGGCTTCTCCTTGGCTGTGTTAAATCTGGGGGTTGGACTGGAGCTGCTGGAGAGAGTCCAGAGGGGGAACCAAGGACAGGCAGCACCTGAATGTGGTCAGTGCTCCTATTTTGGGAAGCATCCAGAAGTTCCAAGTTAATCCTAGACAGAGGTACAGGGATTTAGCAAAGGTTCAAAACTCAGTGTGATACAAGTGCTCAGGAGAGCAGACTGCTGATCTGAAACCATTACACAGAATTTTCATGGAATCCTCGGATGGTTTGGGTTGGAAGGGACCTTAAAGCTCATCTTGTTCCACCCCCAGGGACACCTTCCAGTGTCCCAGGCTGCTCCAAGCCCCATCCAGCCCGGCCTTGGGCACTGCCAGGGATCCAGGGCAGCCACAGCTGCTCTGGGAATTCCATCCCAGCCCCTCCCCACCCTCTCAGGGAAGAATATCCCATCTAACCCTGCCCTCTGGCAGTTTGAAGCCATTCCCCCTTGCCCTGGTACTCCAGGCCTTTGTAGAAACTCTCTCTCCATCTTTCCTGTCGGCTCCTTCAGGTCCTGGAAGGCCACAGTGAGGCCACCCCAAAGCTTCTCTTCTCCAGGCTGAACAATCCCAATTTCATTTCCTCCCTGCAGAGCTGCTGCATCCCTCTGATCATCCTCCACTCCCTGAGAAAAGAGAATCCAGGATAAGGATGGGAGTGACCAAGGTGACAGAAACCCCTGTGGGAGCAGTTTGTGGAGCCAACTCAGCCCTGAGAAGGACTGAACTCTTGGAATCATGGAATGATCAGGGTTGGAAAAGACCTCTAAGACCTTCAAATCCAACTTTCAACCCAACACCACCACGTTCACCACTAAACCACATCCTCCATTGCCAAATCCCCACATTTTTTGAACACATCCAGGGAGAGTGAAGCTGTAGGAAGAGAGGAAACTTTGCTCTGTCATGTCCTTGGACCAACTTGCCACGCACAACAAATGATTTTGGCTGCCAAGGAGAATCTCCCACTGCTCCATCTGCAATGCCGAGCGATCCACAGAAACCACAGCGTTGGTTTCATGTCTCACAACAGCCTGGGGGAAACTTTATTCCTTTTTTTTTAAATTCCATTCCTATCCCTTCCTATTTCCCCTCCAGCTCACAAACAATTAATTATAACACCACACCTAAATTATAAATTACCAACTTTCGGGGGGCACAAAAAGAAAAAAAATAAAATTGACTTAAAAATTCTGAAAGGCTGAGATGTCAAGATTGGGGAGAAGCAGCTGTTTTGGAAATGTTGCCTTTTTCTTTGTTCCGAATGCTATTTAAACATTGGCAGGGGGCCTCATTAAAGATGAATCGATGAATTAGTAAGTAGTGTTGTAGCCAGAAGAGACAGCATGTGCTCCTGTGGTGAAAACAGATTTACACAAAAGAAAGGAAGGGGGGGAGAAAACACCCCCTCCCAATGTGCAACAAAGTCGGTGTTTTACAATATTCTATCAGGGCTGTGCCAATCCCAGGCAGGATCCGTCAGAATTTCCAATCTAAATTCATATTTGGGGGGTTAGAAGTTGGAACTGGCTGCAAAGTTTCCTCTGGGCTAAAATGGAATAGATAAGTTTGGAGCCCCAGAGCATTTTGTTTACCAAAATGTTATGAAGTGTGAAATAATAATAATTAGGGGTATGGCATGGGAATCACAGAGCAGATACGATCCAGCTGCAAACGCAAAGAGAGATGTCAGCTCAGCCACCACCACTGGTGTCTGCAGGCACTGAGATGGAAATGGCACCTCACTTCTGGCACCAGACTTCAGGGGAAGTCCTGGAAAAAAGGAGCAGCTCCAGCCATGGAAGTGCAGGGGGGACCCACGGGGTCCAGGGTGACGAGGGGAGGAATTCCAAGGGGCAGCCCCCGAGGGGAGCTGCTCGTGTGACTCGGAAATGAGAAGAAGCCCAGGACAAAAGGCCTGTCCCAGCTCCTGCCCTCGGCACGGGACTTGTTCTGGCCCTTCCCTCCTGCTCCAGGAGATGTAAAACAGGAGCAAGGTGGAAGTTCCTTATCAGAGCACTGGGAATGGAGCTCCCAAGGTGCCCGTGATGTCCCCTGGGTGTCCCCACCAGGTGCTGGGGGTGGCATCTGACACCTGGGCACCAAGCTCCCCATCCATGTGCCACCAGACACCTTCTTTTGTGCCACCAGGCCCCCTCCCATGTCCCACCTTCCCACACAACCTCCCCAAGTGCTTCAGACACCTCGTTATCAGCTCAACACCAAGCTGAGAGCAGCCAGAACCTCAGCTCTAATTTTGGTAGCACAAACCAGCTCCAAGCACCACCTGGATATTTTTTTCAAAAGCCCCAAGATGTTCCTGAGGAGCATTTCAAAGAAAAACATGAGGTTCTCCTGTATTTTGTCATTCAAAACCAAACCACAACAATTCCAAAGTCACCAAAAGTTGCCCCTGTGTTTTAAGCCAATGGAAAAGAAGGAGCTTGCACAGAACCCCACAGTCCCAATCCCATATCACTCCTTGAGACTTCATTTCTCCAAGAATAATTTGGCCTCTGCCAGTTAGGAGAGACGTGAAATTTGGGGTGTTTTTGGTTTTTTTTTTTTTGAAAGTTACAGGAGAAACTATAGGAAAAATAATCCATTATTAATAAATAATTAATTATTGATAACCCACAATTATCACCTGTGTGCTGCTCATTCCTCCCCTTTGTGCTGGGCCCTGCACAGGCAGAGGGTAAATGACACATTTACACAGCCCAGAGAATATTTTAGATAATTTAGTGCTTATTTTTGCTCTGACTTTTTAATCTGAGTTCTGCAAGGGGAGAATTGAGGCCCAAAGAGGTTTTGTGATTCACTCAAGGTCACCCTGGGTGTCTCCAGCAGAGCCACGAGCTGAATCCAGAGCTCCCATGTTCAACATCCTGCACCTCTGACCTATCCTGCAAACCCCAAAATGAAGGAACACCAGAACTGCCCCCTCAACACGAGGTTTCTGAGGGACTCCAGCACATTTGAGCTCTTATATAAAATATATCTATAAAATATATTGCTCCAGCTTCCAGGACCCCGATTCATTTTGGATCTATCACTATTAATAAACCTCAAGAAAAATCCTAAAGTCTTGCAAGAAATTAGTTGGGTTTTTAACCAGAGGCCCATTTATCCTACTTTATTAAGTGTGAAGAGTCAAAATGTTCATCTGCTTTAAGTTTTTATCCACACCAAGGATTTGGAGCAAATAAAAATTAGTGTCATTTGAGTCGATTCCTACAAGGCTGAGCCTTCTCTGGTGTTTTGCTGTTTTGAATCATTTATGGTTGTGGAGCTGGTGCAACACACTTTGAATTTGAGAGACTTGGGTTTTTTTAAAGAGAAAAGGAACACTTTGTGCTGAATATCACCTGAATTACTGACCCTGAGGCAGCCTGCAGGTGGGTCACTGGCCCTGGCACAGGAGCATCCTGAGCTGCCACCAGCACTGGAATGGAGAATTCCTGCATTGCAGCACTTGAGACCTTCCCACCTCCTGCTGCTGCTCCCTCAGGACCCCAAAGCAGAGGAACACTCTGGGTTTTTCACCGTTGTTCTCTCTCCCTCCCATGGAATCACAGGATCATGAACGATGGAGAAGACCCTGAAGTTCATCCAGTCCAAACCACCGCGCTCCCCACCAAACCACGTCCTCCAGAGCCACATCCACACGTTTAGGGATGTCCAGGATATTGGGAGGTCCCTCACAGAGGCTGTTGGAAAGTCCCTGTCAGGGGGAAAGCCCCGAGTTCACCCTCAGGTGCTCCCAGCTGTGGCCCCGTGTGGAGGTGGAGTGCGAACGGTTCTGTCTCCTTTAACCCAACTGCTGAGACCTTGATGCCATTTTCCATTTGTTATCAGGAATACGAAGAGCAGATAGTTTTTTTAATTAACTTTCTGTCCCCTGACTCCTCCCCAGGTGCTCCCTGCACATCATTCTTCCCATTGCCTCCCTGTGACCGTGACCCAGATTGGAGCTGGGAGCATCCAGGAGGAGCAGGATCAGCTCACCTTGGGCAGTCACACCAGACCTGACTTGATGGCTTAAGTTAGAGCAGCCCAGAGGGCCCTCTAAGACACCTTCAGCCAGACTGGGCCCCACAGCACAGGAAAATCAGGTGCCACCAGGTTTTTTGTCTGTTTTATAACCCACATCTCTACAGGAACGCATTGATTTAGAGCCTCCTTCCATTAATATTCACCACTGACAGGTAAATTCCCATCACTTTGTACCAGCTGGGGAAAAGCAAATTGGTAAAACATGGGAAAGTTTGGGGAGTAAATAGAATTTCACTCCTTAAAAATCAAAGGGATTGCTTACAAAATAAAATAGCACTCAGCAGAAATAAAAGAGAGGTTTTTTAGCCCATAAGCTACACTCTGATCTCAATGAGTTACTAAAAAAAATATGAGGGATGGGGAAAACTCTCCAGGTTGTTTTCTAGCTCAGATTGGGAAGCACCAAGAGAAATGCCAAAGGTAAGGTGAAATCTGAATTATTTAAATCGAAAGGACAAAAATGTTAAAAGAAGGCTGAGACAGAACAGCGAGAGAGAGGAATATAAAACAATGGTTTTAAAAACTGGTTGAGAAATAATTGGGGTTTTGATGCCTGAGAAATATAAAGGTTACAGCCCCGAAATGGTTAAAAATTCCTGCAGCAGAACATGCCTTAAAAATAAATAAATAAATGGATGAATAAATCTCAGCTCACTCTTCTCCTAAACCACCACGGCTCCCACTCAAACCATTTCATCCCAGGGCTTCTCCTCTTCCTTTGCTGCACTTTCCTGGGGTTGGGTCATAAAAAAAATTATTGTACCTTAAGAAAAAAAATAAAAAATTAAAAAAAAAAAAAAGTACTTGGATCTATTGATTTGTGCTGTAGCAAAGCCCCTGACATTCCAGCACGATGAAGATATTGCTCTGGACCCTGTGTGCCTCCTCATACTTCTCCTCTGCTTATGAGGGTCTCCAAGGATGGTATTAAAGATATTGTAGTTCCCACTTTCCGACTCTGGGATATCAGTGAGATTCTCCTGTGTAAAGAATAATTATCAGCACTGCTGTTACCTCTAGTAAGTGTGTAATTACATGCTCTGTTTTGTGGGCTGTAGGCTGTGCAATTTTAAATTATACAGTAATGACAAATTCTCCCTTTTTTGCCATCTTCTACCAAATAATAATAATAATAATAATAAAAATAATCATCATTATTGTCATTATCAATGTCATAATGAAAGAGAGAAAACCTTTTTCTCTGTTAGCATTAGCACTTTGTGTTTGCTTGTGGAGTTATTTTAAGGCTGAAGGAAGCCTTGAAATCTAAAATTTTTGCTGAAAAACAGAATCAGGTTAATGTGGGGAGAAGGGAGTGAATAAAAGCACAGAAAAGCCTTAACAGGGAGCGAGAGCAGGTGTGGAATTGCATCTGATCCCATTCATCCCACGGAGTCTGCTCTGCTTTTATTGGGGAGGGTGGTCAACAGCAGGAGCAGGAGTGGGGGCCCCGGGATGGAGAATGTCCCAGAATGGAGAATGTCCCAGAATGGAGGAGAATGTTCCAGAATGGAGAATGTCCCAGAATGGAGAATGTCCCAGAATGGAGGAGAATGTTCCAGAATGGAGAATGTCCCAGAATGGAGAATGTCCCAGAATGGAGGAGAATGTTCCAGAATGGAGAATGTCCCAGAATGGAGAATGTCCCAGAATGGAGGAGAATGTTCCAGAATGGAGAATGTCCCAGAATGGAGAATGTCCCAGAATGGAGGAGAATGTTCCAGAATGGAGAATGTCCCAGAATGGAGAATGTCCCAGAATGGAGGAGAATGTTCCAGAATGGAGAATGTCCCAGAATGGAGAATGTCCCAGAATGGAGGAGAATGTTCCAGAATGGAGAATGTCCCAGAATGGAGAATGTCCCAGAATGGAGGAGAATGTTCCAGAATGGAGAATGTCCCAGAATGGAGAATGTCCCAGAATGGAGGAGAATGTTCCAGAATGGAGAATGTCCCAGAATGGAGAATGTCCCAGAATGGAGGAGAATGTTCCAGAATGGAGAATGTCCCAGAATGGAGAATGTCCCAGAATGGAGGAGAATGTTCCAGAATGGAGAATGTCCCAGAATGGAGAATGTCCCAGAATGGAGGAGAATGTTCCAGAATGGAGAATGTCCCAGAATGGAGAATGTCCTGGAATGGAGGAGAATGTTCCAGAATGGAGAATGTTCCAGAATGGAGAATGTCCCAGAATGGAGAATGTCCTGGAATGGAGGAGAATGTTCCAGAATGGAGAATGTCCCAGAATGGAGAATGTCCCGGGATGGAGGAGATGCCCCAGAATGGAGAATGTCCCAGAATGGAGAATGTCCCAGAAAGGAGAATGTCCCGTGCCCAGGCCTGAAAGGGGAGCAGCCCTGGGCGAGGGCCAAGCAGAGCAGGGTGTGTGGTCACCGTGTGTCCACCTCAGTGGTCACCGTGTGTCCGGCTCCTCAGGGGTCACCATGGCCCCATCCTGGCCCCAATCATCACCCCAGTTAGGGAATCCCAGTCACCCCAGTTAGGGGTTCCCAGTCACCCCAGTTAGGGCATCCCAGTCCCCCCAGTTAGGGGTTCCCAGTCACTCCAGTTAGGGCATCCCAGTCATCCCAGTTAGGGCATCCCAGTCACCCCAGTTAGGGGTTCCCAGTCACCCCAGTTAGGGGTTCCCAGTCACCCCAGTTAGGGCATCCCAGTCCCCCCAGTTAGGGCATCCCAGTCCCCCCAGTTAGGGGTTCCATTTTAAAACAAGGCACAGTCAGTGTTCAGGCATCGCTGGGAGCCACCACAACCCTGCTCTGTGCCCACACAAAGAAAAGAGATGAAGTTATTAGGATTACTCAGAAAACAAGGGGTGAGCCCCAAATTCATTTGCAGCTCTGCAAAAGCAGCTTAGAAAAGGAGAGAAGCCTTTTTTTCCTGGACTGAGAAGCAGCTCCTCAGCTGCTTTATTCATCTTGAGGAGAGTTAAAAGAGTTGATATTTGCTGCAAATTTGGTTCATGGCTCTATTTTTATTTTCCTGCTCCCACCAAGGTTTACATATATTCATGTTCCCTTCAGGGAAAGTTTTATAGTGATTACTGGGGAGAAAGCCAAAAGGGACCTCTATAAATACACCTCGAAACAGCCCAGGATTTAAATCAGATCATTTCCGTGGGTTATTTCAAGGATGGGGCTTGCAGGGTGTCCTGGGGAATGCAGTGGTTTGGGTCCAATCCTCAATGAAATTCTGTAGGAATGTCACGAAACGGAAAATTCATTATGGCATTATTTACTATTTGGGCTTTTTTCGTTGTTGATTTCCAGCAGCTTTCATTCCCAATATGAGAAGCTGTAATTGCAGCACCATTCCCAAGTAAATATTCACAGGAGAAAACCAGGTAGGGTCAGGTCCTGAGGGCACACAGGGGCTTGGGGAGCATTCTATCAAGTTAATCTTGCCCACAATGGGGACAAATAGATTAATAATCTGGGATTTTGGCTTTCAAGCTGCTCTTTGGAAAGGAAAACTGGTAGTTTTATTTGCAGAGCAATTACACGAGATTATCTGGAAGCCCAGGACTGTGTTTTACGACTCAGGCAGTAAATAACTCTAAAGGGATGAAAAGTACTCAGGCTTTACTTCTACTCCATTCCTCATATCCTGCTAGGAATCAGTTCTCCCACTGCAGCCAAATTCTGAGGCTCTGATCAGGCAACATCCCAGGGCTTGGAATGAGCTGGACTTTGAGGTCCCTTCCCAAATCATTCTGGGATTCTGGGAACAAAGAGCAAGAACGGTGAATGAAACACAGAGAGGGCAAAGCAGCTTCCCAGAGGCAGTGGGAACTGGGTATGGAACCAGCCCTGGGACTGGAGATTGCCAGCTCCCAGTCCATGGCCTGGGTGGGTTGAGCTGCCTCAGGTTTTCCAGCTACCAGTGACAGGACAAACCTGCCTGGACACTGGTACAGCCAGAGGCACTTGGGGGTTAGAAAATATTTGTGATTTTTATACTGTTTCAGGTCACCTCAGAAAGAGTTTAAGAGATGAGGCCAATTCATTGAATTTTGGACCAATTAGTGACCAGCTCCTGCTTCTCCCCAGTCTGTATTAATCCTGTTGCTGATATACAGCTCCAGGGGAGGAGCTGAATCCCAGGCCAAAAGGCAGAGATGGGATGTGTTTCACTGGTGTGGAAGTGCCTATCAAGGACCAGAAATCTGGGGTCACATTTCTACTGGCTGGTGTGTGGGAAGACCAGTTGTGGCTTAAGGACCTTCCTTCTCTCCTCATTGTCCCCAGGCAGGTCTGTTTACAGTGAGCAGGAGAAAAAATACCATCATTGTCTCATTTCATTATTATTTGTACAGAAAATAATGGGAAATCGTCTCCTTTTCCACTGTTTCAGTGTGTGGGAGTTAATACAAGATCCAAAAGGTTTCAAGCAGTGCTAAGAGATGTTTTCTCATCCTGTTTTGCAGCTCTTTCAGTCCCTGTGTCACCGTTCTGGTGTGGCAGGCAAGGAGGGAGCTGAGATTCAGCTCCCTCTGGAATCCAGAGAGATTTGGGGACAAACTCACCTTGGAAAAATCCTCCCTGATAAATCTGAGGGAGAAGATGCTTAAGTGTGCTCTTGGATCAGCCTCACAAGACAAGAATGAAGCCCTAAAGGAACAAGGTGAGGGAGAGGCACAACTGGGACACAAAACCCAGGAATTAAGTCAAGCATGCAAAATTGTCATTAAAATTTACCAGACCAGGGACTAAATATCTGTGTCTTCCTTACAAAGCCTGATGGAGAGAGTCTTATAAAAATTAATAGGCACTGAGTCAACAGCAGTCTATAGGAATAGAACAGGATGCCATGGAAATTACTCCAAAATCTACAAGGACAGGTGAAGTTTTAAATGTGTTTTCTTTTCTTATATGCTCGAATTTTAAATCCTGCACCAGCAGTAAAAGCTTAAGAGAAGTCTAGAAGAGGAAATAATTCACCATTAAATGCCATGGAGGTGCAGGGGGAATCACACTATTGTATCTTGAAATATAAAATTACTTGTCCAGAGCTGAGAGAATTTTACTCCTGTGTTGCATCTCGGATGAATCTCAGTGGGTTTGGCTGTACTTGAGGAATCTTTGAGGAAGTTCAGGTGAATGGCATCTGTAATCTGTGTTTTTAGTGTTGTTGGGTTTATTTTGTTCTGGGACACAGGAGAGGGTCTGCCCACACTGTGCAGGCACCTCGCACCAAGAAAAAGCAAATCTTCATGGATCAAAGGGTGAGACCACGAGGCAAAGGATTGAGAAGCTGATTGAGGTAATAAGGAGATAAAAATAAAAATTTGGGCTACAAAAAAACCCCAAAACAAAACAACAAAACCAACAAACAAAAATCCCAAAAAACCAACCAAACAAAAACAAACGAATAAAAACAAACAAGCAAAAAAACCAACCTTACAACTGCAAAAAAGCCCCAAACCAAATCAATGCTCCCAAAGAACCCCAAACAAAACCCCAAATACTTTGCCTGGTGCCTCAGTCTCTTTCTCCCAACCTACCCCTGAATATCCCAGACTGACCACTCCAAGGAGGACCCACAGTGATTTGTTTCCCCAACTCCATCATCAAAAGCTTCAGCATCCTCTGGTGAAAGAGGCCTCATAACTGCTCAAATTCATTAATAAACACCTTCTTTCCACATTTGAGAGCTTTTTAACCCTTCAAAAATAGCAGGAGGTGTTCTCCTGTGACTTCACCACAAATCCATATAAATGTTTAGTGCAGGGTTTTTTCCCTGGCAGCTCTTAAAAATTTGTTAGGACAGATTTAGTTCCTCTGTTTCAGTGCAGTGGGGAAAAATGCTGTAAAATTTCAGCTATGGATGATTTTTTTTCTCTCTGAGATAGAGAGAACCCAATCTAATTTCTTTGTTACGTGCAAAGACAGTTTTGAAAAGCATCCTCAGGCTCCCCATCCCTTTTCTCGAGGCTCACATTTCAGATTTTGAAAGGATTTCTTTTCCCGGCCTCTAATTGACAGTGAAAAGCTGATTTCTGGAGCCAAGGTAAGGTACTGAAGGTAAGTGATCAAAACACTGCCCCTGTAATAAATCACTGGAGCCCAGGTCAGGGGCTGGAGTGTGAATGCAGCGCTCAATAAAGAACCACTCTGCACCTCTCAGCTCCAAACTGACCCAGCTAATTGACCTCGTTGTTCTCCCCCCATTAATCATCCTGGCACGGGGGGCAAGAGGCAGCTCCACTGCACAGGGGTGGGGGTGGAAATATAAGGTGAGATGAAATCATAGACAATTCTTCCTTAATTAACTCGTTGGAGTGCCTGTGCGGGGCGGTGTCACTGGTTTTCCGGTGGAATATCAGGAATAAGATGCTGGGTTTGCCCAGTTTGTGGTCATTTGGCCCATGGGTGCCCAACACAGCAAATTAAAGGAAATGTGAACATCACCTGGATGCAAGGGGACAGTGGGCTGTCAGCTGTGAGGGGCCCACAGGAATGACCAAACCCAAATGTTTGGGTTTCCAGTGCAAATCGAACCCTCCCTCCAATAAAAACTTCACATATTCACATAAATCCCATGCATGCAAAATCCGTGAGTCATTTACACAGCACCAGGATGAAATGAAATTACTGACACACCTGCCCAGCGTCTCCTGCACGCATTTTGCCATGAGGAAATTGGGCAAGAACATTTTGGAAAACCATAAAGCCAGTCCTGTGTCCCTTCACCCCTTACCAGTCTTCAGTCAAGACATGAAACCACTCTTTGGCACCCACAACTCATCAGCTCCGAGTATTTATCTGCTAATTTAGAACCTTCATCCAGAGATTGTGGCCATGCTCACGTGAGGAATTTCAACAATTTAATCGAAGGAAATCACCTCATTAATGTGGAGCTAAAGTCTGTGTAGACTGGGAGCCTGTGTTCCATTTTCCAAAGAAAATGAATTTTTGGGGTCCAAAATGGTTGAGTTAAAAATGTCCTTGAAAAATTGGGGCAAAAAAACACCAAAGAGAGAGACACAATGGACCTGAATCTCCAAAATCACTGTTGAAAAAGGAGCACATAAGCACTTTCAAATTTCCACCCATTTGAGGTTTGTGCCTGATTTATTTTCCTTTGGTCTAAATCTGTTTATTGGCTGTGAACAACATGATCCAACTCGGAAGTGGCCCAGGCAGGAGTGGGGGATTGGAGCAATGACCTCCACACATCCTTTCCACCCAAACCGTTCTTCAACTCCACTAGAAAAGGTTAAAGATGGACTGAAATCAGCCTGTTAAATGCTGAAACCGCAGTGATCTTAACAGGAACATAGAATTATTTGTTGAACCACCAGGAATTTCTGGGGAAACAACCACCACAAAGCTGAGATTTTCAAGTCCTAAAGGATTTATCCGAAACCAAGGATTTGAAGTGAATGAGGAACTCATGTCTGCATTCACAAATATTTCCCATATTCACAAGTCACTGGAAATCTGGGAAGAGGATAAAATATTTAGTCCTGTCTAAAGAAGGAATTTCACAGCAGAGTGTCCCACCAATGCACAGATGCTCTGCTCGTGGTGTCAGGAAATCACAGGATTTACAGATAGTGCTTGATTTATAAAGAGCATTTCAACCAAGTTCCTGGAAACCAGAGCATCCCTGTTTCTGCAGTGTCTCCCATTTCTGAAGCCACACTTCAACCTTCCCTGAAACCCTCTCCTCTCCTTCCCCATTTTTCTCCATTTACGGGCACTGAACGCTTGAACGCTTCCCCGCCAGCAATTCCAACACAAGGACAATCCCCTTGGAGCACAAGACACAGAACCTATTAATAAGCAAATGGAAAGAGCTGGAATACATTTCTCCTTGTTTAATTCAGCAGCCACCAGAGCCTGAGCGCTCCTCTCCGGGGGCTCGGCCAGGCTTGGGCAGTGTGGGAGAGGACTTCAATGCAAACCACCCCACACTCATCCCCCAGCCTCCATCCCACATGCCATGGGTGGAGGTGTTCCTTTAGACAGCCAGCTCTGCATTTCTGGCTGGCTTTAACCCCCCCTCTGCTGCCCACACTGTGCACAGTTTGATTTTGGGGGTGGGGAGGATGTGGAGCTTTGGGGAATGACACGCTCTGCAGAGCTGAGGAGCTGGGGAAAGGGCTGGGGAGGGAGCAAGCCCTTATTCCCAACTGGAAAACCAACCTTCAGCTTGTGCTTCTGGGGCTGCCTTAACCCTCTCCTCTCCCAAATCCCAGCCTCCCCTCCTGAGCAGCCTGAAGAGAATTCAAATAACCCTGTCTGAGAGACCTTCCTGCCTGCCTTCCTTTGCCTTGGAGGTAACACTTCTGTCTCACATCAGGATTTGCTGAATTACTTCCACTATATAAAAAAAAAAGACATATTTTTTCAGTTATGGTGATTTTCTTCCCCTCATACACCACAGATTTTGCACAACCACTCCAAGGATCAGCACAAACACTCCTTGGGAAAGGACTGCTGGGTTCTGAGTCAGGTTCAAGGGAAGGGGATTGTCCTCAGCGTGTTCCACACTTCTCCGTCCTAAAAGCATCTTCACCCCTGCTGCTCTGTGTGAAAGGATATTGTTCTACCAAGCAATGGGAAATATCAACTCTGATACAACAACAAATGGGAATCACTTCTTTTTTAACTTTGAACTGAGCACATACAATTGCTGGGCCCAACAAGACATTGTATTTTCTGCCCCAGGCTCATCTTCTGCTCCCCAGGCTAAATTCTTCAGCTTCAGTTCCTCAAAGTGTCTCCAAGTCTCCTGCATTCCTGCACACAACACACCCAATTTGCTCACAGACACACCAGAAACATCCTGTGAGGAGAAGAAAGCAAAAATCCTCAACACCCCCTGCCCCAAAACACCCAAACCCAACAACCTCTGGGTAACCACCCTGGTAAAACACCTCTCCTGTCGTGGTGGATCCCCCTGGGCCTCCCCCCCAGGCCGGGTCCCTGCCATGTCACTGAGTCAGGGCTGCCTTAGGTTCCAGCAGGGCTCTGAGCTGGTTGGGTGTCTGTCCCATCCCCGCCCCTGGGATCCCCTTTCCCCCTGTCTGTGATAAAACCAGCAGCACACAAAGCCCCCTCTCTCACCTCGCTGACTCTGCCCAGGTCAGTGCTCTGTCCCCCTCCAGGACAGAGGGAATAAATGACTTAACATCATAAAGGAGGTTTGAGCTCTATTTCTCTTCTCAACTTCTGCTTCTGGGGGTGGCTGCCAACAAACACTGGCTTAAGTGGGGCTGCACAGTCGAGGGATATTTAGGCTGTTTGTGAATGGTTTAAGATATTCCAAGACATAAAGAGGCAAACTCACCACAAAATTAAGCAGTGGACAGCTGATAACCCCGAGACTCTCCCACCTCCACCTCCCTGAAAGGCCGATCCCGGCCCTTCCCAGCCTGTGAACTGCTGTGTGTTTAAATTCCAGCCTGTGGCCAGTACTACTGGGCATTTCCTGTACTTAACTCATTGCCTTGTCCTTCACACTGACACCAGTGCAGCCCATCCCAGCAGTGCTGCAGTGACAGGTGGAATACAGAGCAGCCCCCGGGCTCAGCGGGCGTTGGACGTTGTGGGCAGCCCGTCACACCTTTCATCCTCCTTCCACCGTGCTGCCCCTGCTCTTCCTGCTGCATGAACTGGGGTGACCAGAGAATGACAGCAACCCCTCGCTGGGGCAGCCCCTTCCATCCCCCTGGCCTGCTGGGTGATTTACACGTTTCACCTGTGAGTTGCTGCCTCACTGCTGCCCCAGAACCTTGGCTGGTGGAGCTTTAGCACCATGGGAAACTGTGGGGGGTCAGAAGGAAAAAATGGGAATGTTCCCATTAGAAAAATATGTCCAAATGGCCCTGAAGAAAAGGTGTTGATTTTTTTTCAAATGCCAGTTGCTGAGGACTGTTTACAATTTGGGGTTTTGTGTGTGTTTTGTCTGTTTGCTCTGTCCCTATTCACAGGCACTCCAACTTAATCATTTAATCAAAACTCTTACAATTTATCAAAACTCTATCATTTCAAGGTCAAGCCTCCACAGCAGACCCTGCAAAATAAAGCTGCCTGTTTCACTACTGCTCTGATTTATTAGAATATAAGAAAATAAACTCTGCCTCCTGCAATCAGCTCCACAATTGCCTCTGCTTAGATGCACTGAAAGGCTTAAGCTGTGAAGGGTGGAATATGGGCAATTCCCAGCCTCAGAGATGCCCATTTTACTGGACATCCCAGCTCTCACCTGGGGAAAGGGCAGGGAAGCAGAGCTTTGTAAATGCTCTGTAAAATCCAGCTTCATGCAGCACTTTGACTCCAGAGCTTCTGAGCAACAGATCAGAACCAGCCCCTGCCTGTGGGTGGTTCCTGCTGTGATTCACCCAAAAAGTGACCTCTATTAATGAATAAAAGATGTGTTTTGCTGTAGAACCACGCTCTGCACACACACAGAGGCAGTCCCTTGCCCCAACAGTAAGAAATTCCAATTGAACACATTCTTTTCCTGAAGTTCCATGAAGAGCCACCTGGAACCCAGTGCAGAGCTGAGCCCAAATCCCATTCCCTTGGAGCAGGAGGGCTTTGCCCTGCCTGGGGGAGGCCAGCCTGGGCATGACACAAGGTCACCAGCACAGCAACAGAGGAGCCTTTACTGCCCTTCAGGTTTCCTGCGTGATCTCCTCGTGCTGGCTCCAGAAACACTGGAACATGGAATATTTTCCAAGTCATTTCCACATCCCTGGTCAGCCAAAAACCAGAAGAGTAATGAATGGCAGCGCTGCCCTTTGGAGGACCAAAGTTATTATCCTAATGCACGGGGAGGAATGATGCATTAAGGCATTAAAGAATCAAAACAATCACATTAATGCCTGACAGCATAAGCAGGAAACAAAAGATGAGAGCTGTAATCCAAACCATATGGCTTAATAACTAATCTCTCGTTTAAGCGTCGTTATTAAAACACCTCCTGAATGCTTGGGCCTTACCATGACATCTCAGCATTGTTATTTTACATATTCAGGCTTTTTTGCTCTCCTCCCCTGTTCCTCTCCCCACTCTTTCCCTCACTAAAAGTGTTTTGTTGTGTGGTTTGGGTTTTTTTTTGGGGGGGGGAAACATTTTCAAACTGTTTCTCCTTTCATAAAGTCCAAATCCTACATCAACCCAATTAAGCCTCCACAGTCATAACAAATGAGGGTTGTCAGTTAGGCTCACTTGAGACACAAACTGCAGCTAATATTACTCAATATGCAGATGTTTTCTGTCTCTTTCCGTTGGAAAAAAAAAATAAAGTATTATTCAAATGGATTAATGATGAATTGCTGTTAATCTGAAGAGGATATGCTGCAGAATGACACAAGGTTGCAGAAATGTCAAGTGCAGGGGATGTGTGTGAACAATGAAGTCCTCTCCATGTGCTGGTGGGTTTCAATAATTCCTGTATTGTTCTGGTGCTGGACCACGCCAGCTCTCCCCCAACAAAACACCCCAAAATGGGTTGCATTAAAATGTTTGGCCCTCAGATGATGCTCAGACGGATCCAGCTGGGGATCTGCCACAGAGAGAATTCCCAGTAAAACCACTGGGCTCATTTTCAACTCCTACAGAAGTTTCTGGGAGTCCTTTAAGTGCCCCAAAATCAGATTACACCTGACTCTGCAGAGCCAGCTTACTCCCAGACTACACCCAGAGGCTGCAGCTCCAATGCCTTCTGTGCAGTCACCCCACAAACTGATTAAAATTGTCTCCAATGTGCTTTAAAAGATAATTATTCCAAATACTGTCAATACCAATTTGAAGTTGAACCAAAAGTTATTTAAATATCTCAAAAAAACCCCCCAGCATTTGTTTTACTCAGCCCCTGCAACTCTTTCTATGAATTTGTTTGAAAGAGGGGAAATTGTGGTCAGATAGATGGAAAAAAATTCCTCCCAGTGAGGGTGGGGAGGGGCTGGGCTGGAATTCCCAGAGCAGCTGTGGCTGCCCCTGGATCCCTGGCAGTGCCCAAGGCCGGGCTGGAGCCCCCTGGGAAGGTGTTGGGGTTGGAACTGGATGATTTTAAGGTCCCTTCCAACCCAAACCATTCCATGATTCCCTGGTCCTTTTATTTTCCTGCCACTCTTTCTACAGCTTTCAATATTTTTTATGTCTTTATTCCACAGATTGACGCCAATGGCAGAAAAATTGTAGCTGAATTTGAAGCATTTCAAAGCTTGGGAGAGCTTCAAATCCCAAGCCAAAAACTTATCCTTGAAATAATGTTTGAACAACAGGTGCAGAAAGGAACTACCCAAGTGTAAGTGTGGGAAAAGGCTTCAAAAAATCTCCTAATGCAGCACCTTGAATTTATTTTTGATTGAAGAAAAGGCTTTTTGGAGGAGCTGGAAGGAAGTAGGGAGAAGAAATAAAAACTATTTTGTATTGCACCAGACTGCAGGGTTAGGCCTTAATGCAAATAATTTACAGCCCTGCGAGTTTTCCAGAAAAAAGAGAATTAAGAAGTACATGGAGAGTTTTTCCTCCTCGAGCACCAGCAGCTGCACTTTGTGCTTCAACAGACACAAATTCCTCCTGAGCTGCTAAATAAATGCTAATGATCAGGATCATTCTTTTCTTTGGGGTTTTTCCCTCTGCCTTTAAAGATTTCTGTGGAGTAACTGAATGCTCTGATTTATCTCCATTCGAGCCAGAGCTACACTGCAGACAGAACACTGTTTTCATTCAGGAATAGTTTACTGGAAAACATCCAGAGTTGGAAATTTTGATGATGGGTGGGTTTTTTTTTCCTCTTTCTTCTTTTTTTTTTTTTTCCCCTTCCTTGTTTTATTCTGCTTTGTTTTCAAAGCAGTTTAATAGAGGGTGAAATGCCATAGAAAAATCTAAGTTGCAATAAAAATTAGCATGAAAAGAACTTCTAGATTTAACCAGCTTTAGCACGAAAGCAAATATGTCAAATGTGGAAATTCCAGTTATATCTGCATTACACAAAACAAGAATTTATTTTTAAAAAACTTTATTTCTACCACTCAAATTGTTTTAAATGAGATTACAGGAACAAACTTGGGCTGATACTCCTACAGCTGAACTGGGATTCATGAGAAAGAAATCAGGAATTACCAGAGCTGCTGCAGGTTCTGTGATCTCTGAATTAGAGCTCAGCAGACACAAGTAAAAATCAGCAAATTTTTATTTTTTTTTCTTTTCTCCTGCTCTTGAGTGTATTTACAATCCACACATTTGTTGCTACAATAAATAATCTGCCCTTTGACATCTTAGACTTCTTCTGTGGATTTGAATGCAGACATTGGCTAAACAGGAACAGAAAGTGTTATTTGATGCTCTGAAATGAGATACTGTAAATCTGATCGTGATCCTAAGTTACAATGGAGTTACAACGATGTCAATTATCAGTTTCAGAAGTGTAAATTAATTTACTTCAGGCACGGGGATAAAGGGGGATCAAGTCCTGTTGTAAAAGAACTTGAAGTTTATCCACTGGCTCGTGGACTTTTCCACCCCTGAGCATCACCTGTGCTCTGGAAGCCCAAAAAAGCAACTCCCCCACTGCTTTCTGCATTCATTGTGCACAAAAGGAGGCAAGAAAAAAGCAAAGCACAGAGGAATTACAGTCCCAGGCTGTGGGAGAGAACGCAGAGAAGTTTGGGGTATTTTATTTAATTTTTTATTCCCTCATTTTGCATCCTCTGCTTGGAAGGAGTTGGCAAAGTGTGTCAGCTTCCTGCCTTAATTGGAGTCTCTGTCTACTGAGATCTACAGTAAGTAATAAATAGATTCTCACCTCCCTACTTTCCAAGGCTATTCAAAGCCCACCTGGGCTACTGATGTTCCTGCTTACAATGGAGAATAGAGCAGGAGCTGAAGGATTTGACACTGCCTGAAACAGACACTTAATAAATAGTGTTCTCTTGGAATGATTAAAACCAGCTGGCCACGGAGAAGCTGTGTAGAATTTAACTTGGGAGAATGAAATAAAGATAAAGTCAGAATAAATTCATCTTCTGCTTCCCAGCCTCGCTTTCCTCAGCTCCTCTCCCTTCCCCCAAGGCAGCAAACCTGGTTTTCATAACTGCAAAGAGAAAAAAGGGGGGGGAATCCAAGAATTCCTGCTAAAAGAGATCAGCCAAATGTAAACTGTTCCAAAAAACATGAAAACCATCTGAAAATCGTCCGTGTCTCTGAGAGACCAGTAATTCCCAACGTTTGGCTGCTCAGCTTCAGAAATTGAGAGGGAGGGGAGAAAAAAAAAAGAAGAAGAGGGGAAAAGGAAAATTCAGAACACAGGAACAAGATTTCCAGTCATGAGTAATGATTTTCAGGGACCCTGAGTGAAATCCAGTGAAAAACACCTGCCTTGCTGATAAGTGATTCCCTTTCAGATAAGTCAGACTGGACAGCTCTGGAACAGATTCACCTACAGTCAGATTTTTCACTTTGGAAATAAAACTTAGCTCCCAGATTTTCCATTAATATAACATCAATCTTGGTTTTTCATCCCTAATGGAGTCACAAAGTGTCTCAGAGGGAACCTCAGTGCTTGGCTGAAGTTCAGCCCTGGGGTGAAGCCAGAGCAAATCTGCACAAACGTGGAGCAGGTCGGGGCATTCCAGCCAAAGGGAAGGGCAGGGAAAATCCAAAATCCTTTCAGCAGCAGCACAGGTCCAGTGTCCACACCCATGAAAAGCTCAGAAGTTCTCCAATGCCCTCGTGGTTCAAGCTTTCCTGGATTACAGAGAGGTACTGCTGGACTTACAGGGAGAAATTCCTCCCCGTGAGGGTGGGGAGGAGCTGGGATGGAATTCCCAGAGAATTCCCTGGATCCCTGGCAGCGCCCAAGGCCAGGCTGGACAGGGCTTGGAGCAACCTGAGATAGTGGGAGGTGTTGGGTTTGGAACTGAGTTTTAAGGTCCCTTCCAACCCAAACCATTCCATGATCCCACGAACTCTTCTGGAGCTGGAGGGACACACGGAACGACACAAATCCAAGTGGGATTCCCCATTCCAGGGTCCCACAGGAGCTGCTCCTGTCAGCACACACCAAGACAAACATCAAGCACTCCAACTGCTCCTTGCCTGACCCCTCTCCTCCCTGTGCTGAGCCCTCCCACACAGGATGTGCCACTGCCAGCAGCTGCCCTGCCCACGGAGAGCTGCATCCCAGGAAATCGGGGCTGGAAGTACAGGAAGGGTTTTCTTTTTCCATTCAGGTTTACAGCCAACTAATGATGGTACAAAGAGAAATAACCTCACACTGAGGGGAGGTGCAGGTTGGACATCAGGAGGAATTCCTTCATGGAAAAGGGTTGTTAAATATTGGGAAGGGATGCCCATGGAGGTCTGGAGTCCCCATCTCTGGAGGAGTCCAAGAAATGCCTGGATGTGGCACCTCCCAAAGGGATTTACTGGGCATGGTGGGATTTGGTCAAGGACTGACTGGATGAAGCTGAAGGTCTTTTGCAACCTTAATTGATCAATAAAATATTCACCTTTAGAATCAGCAGCTAAAAAGGTGCATCAGAGGTGAAATGATACCTAAAAGCCTCTGCACAGTTAAAGGCATTCACTGCAGCCTGAAGGATTTTCTCACCTCAGCTTTCTGTCCACAACTAAGAGGCATCGAGTTGTTTTTCAGACAGAGCAGAGTAAAAAAGAAGAAAAATAATATTCTTAGAAGTTTCAGTGCTCCAGAAGCTCATTTGTCATGTGACACATGATAAGTGACTTGAAGAAATGCAGGCACTGGCTTGAAAAAAGAGGAGAAAATCATTAATTTTTGAGTTTGTGTTCAGAGGTCACAAGCCCGAGGTTGAACGTTACTGGAAGAACATTAATGCACAAACAGGGAGGGAAAAGTCGGATCTTTCTTACAGGGACAACTCCAGAAGGATTCCTATGATAATTTACAGACATATTATGCAATAGATTCGACATGGATCTCTTCAGGAAAGTCATTTCAAAACATTCAGAAGTTGCAGCCACACCTTGAAAATGTCTCTTTCACAGGACAGGAATTTCTGGGGGGTTTGGGTTTTTTTTCCAAGACACCAGAGAAAATTATGTACCAAATTCTACAGCTGAAAGAAGCAGATCTGGGATGGACACTCCCACTGGGGTGAGGGAGGAAAATGATTGTTTTCACCATTTTTAAACATGGTGCATTTGTTTCCTAATCAGTCAGACTCACTAAGGCTGAAAGACATCAGTAGGCTTATCCCAAATACAGGAATGTAAATTCCCAGTGAGTTCTCCCATCCTCACTCTTCCCACTCACAAAATTCAATGCAATTTCTGCAATAGTAAGAAAATCTTTTTTTCCAAGTGCCCAAAGCCAGGTTGGACAGGGCTTGGAGCACCCTGGGACAGTGGGAGGTGTCCCTGCCCATGGCAGGGATGGCACTGGATGGGATTTAAGGTCCCCTCCCACCCAAATCCCTTCCACGATTCTATGACAATCAGGAATTATGTATTATCCTACATTATCAGGATAATGTATTATCCTACTTAGCTAATACAAAGTACATGAATTTTCCCTATTTTTTTTCTAGAAACACAGGTGGACTCTCTGCTAGGATGATGTGCTTTATAGAAAGCCTAATTAAAAAGTTTGGTTTCTTTTATTTTTTTAATACAAAAGCTCTTTTAAGATACTTTTGTGAAGAGAACACTTTAAGATACTTTTGTGAAGAGAACACTTCCACTCCCCAGCCTGCTGTTGTCGGGGAAGGCCTGGATGTTTTTCAGTATTACAATGCTTAGTTTGATTTAAACCCCAAAACCATCTCAGGAACCAGGGAGTTTATTTGAACAAAGGACCCTGCTCCTTTATCCCATCTCCAAGCAGTGTTGTTATCTAACAAGACCAAGCCCCCAACACTAATTTTTACTGCAGCCACCAGGGTTTAGATTCCAGTTGCCTCCATTTTATGGGCAACTGGCTGATCAAATTCCTTGGGCTGCATGGGGACGTCCTGAAAGCAGCGTTTTTTCACTGAATTAAAACCAGAAAAAAAAAAAATCCCAGTTGGTGCAAGTAAAATCCTTGTAAAGGCCATGTCACCTCCTCAGCTGCTGCAGGGCTTGGCTGAGGGGGTTTTGGGGAGGGGAAAAGAAACCTCCAGCAAGGGCTCACCCAGGGCCCTGCTGCTGCTCCAGTCCCCAGTTCTGCTGACCACCTGCTCCAGGGGCTGCTTTTCACAAGAAACTCTCAGGTGTGGTACTTTAGGGGTGAATTTATGACTTATTCTGCACTGTTTTGTTAGCTTAGAGTCAACAGGCACAGAATTAAGGCACAAGACAGACCGAAATCAGGTCTTAAATATCTCTGCTCTCATTTAATTGGAATAAAAGGATGCTTGGCTCTGGCACTGATCTCTTTGTTCTGCACATTGTGAAGCAGTGTTTGGGACAGAGGTCCTGTCTCTGTGTCAGAGATAGAGGAAATGGACACAAGTTGGGCCAGGGAAGGTTTAGATTAGATACTAAGAATTTTTTTTGTCATGAAAATCCTTCTAAAACATTGGAATGGGCTGCCCTGGGCACCAACCCTGGAAGGGGCACTTGAGGATGTGTTTTAACGGTGACCATGGTGGTGATGGGCCCATAGCTGGACTTGAGGATCTTAAAGGTCTTTTCCAACCTTAAAAATTCCACAATTCCATGAAATGGAGGCACAGGGCTGTCCAAAGTAATGTATGAAACTTGTAAAAGAAGCAGGAGCAGATGCTGAGAGATCTCCATTCCAGCTCTCTGCACCAGCTCAGGCAGAACCCAACAGTGTTTAAAACATTTGGGAAACCAGAAATACACACAGGAACTGCAAAAGCACTGGGAGGGAGCATCCTTGTCCTGGGAAACAGGGGCTCCACGGAAACAGGGAGGAAAAGGGGAGGGACAATTCATCAGCAGGAGATTTGGAACAGAAATCACAGAATCAAGAGATGGTTTGGGTTGGAAGTGACCTTAAATCCCACACAGTGATCTTTAGGGTCCCTTCCAACTGAAACCATCCCATGATCGTATAATAATTAGCACCAAAGCTCTAATTGCCTTCAGCAGGCTTTGAATTGGGCTGAGTGGGTTGAGCAGCTCCCCAGAGCCAAAACCCTGGAACAGGCCCTGAAAGGTGAAGTCACATCATGGACAGCAAATCCTGCCTGCGGGAGAAGCATTTTCAACTTCCCACGTGTTCTTCCTCTTCACCCAGGACCCTGAGGACCATGACCAGCCTTTCCACCTTCAGAGAACTCCTCAGAGCTGCCCATCTCTGCTCCAGAAGGATAAACCCTGCCAGGCAGACAGCACAGATTTGTTGAAGTGAGAGAAGATTCTCAGTCTAATTTTAGGGATCTGAACAGAAGGTGACGCTCCAGCTGGGAGAAGATTTCCACCAAAAACAGTTTGTGATGCAAACTAGAGGGGGAGGGGGGAGTTTCACAACATTATCTCCCTGCTTCTCCTAAACCTGCTCGGTGGAACCCACATGGGACATTCCTTGGGAACAGCCATTCTCACTGAGGGAGCTGTGATGGTCCCTGCAAAGGCTGCCAGCACAGCCAGGGCCCTTCTGGAAGGAACAGAGATCTCTCCCAAGGAATTTCACAGTGGGATGGATGGTAGGATGGCACAGGGGATGCTTTGTGAGCTGTTTGCATGAGAGGCCTCAAAGACAGGGACTCTTTGGGATACTGGACACAATTCCTCAACAATTCCTTTTGTACCTGGGCACTGGGAGTTGCAAAGAGGCAAAAAGAAAAGGTCCTCAACCTGCAGAAATGGTTATCCTTCCCTCCCTCCATAGGAACCAGACTCAGAGAATTTACCTGAGAGTTCTAGCTGGGGGTTTTGGGGGGAGTTTTGGCTTTTTTAAGGGAAAGCAGAGTTTTTAACTCAAACCAGAAATTTTCTGAGAAAGAGTTAAAAAGCAGGGTGTTTTTAATCAACCTCAGTTCCAATTCACCTGTCCCACAAGTAAAGCAAAATTTCCTCCCTTTAAGCACAACAAAAAGGTAGAAAATTTTCTAGCCAAGGCAGGACATTTAAAATCACTAAAGTCAGATCTTGCCAAAATGCACACTTAAACTATATATAAAAAATTCAGAACTCAGGGTCACCCCTCGAAATGATCTTGTAGGAATAACTGAACTAGCAGGGAATGGAGGAGAGAGTCTCCTCTCAGAGGAGAGGCTGCACAGACCCTCCCCTCCCTGTCAGACACTGCTCCAACACCCCACGTCCTGCTCTCCCTCTCCTTGGGATGCTCCGGGAAGGAACGAGACCATGGCCTGGGGCTGATGTCCCCTGGTGCCCATCCAGCTCTGCTCCAGCTCAAAAAAAAACCCTCAAGTTGTTCAAGAAACCCAAACGAGTATTTATAACTTCCTGACAGCCTGGCTTGCACAGAGCCTTAAGACCCCTGTAAAGTCTGTCTTCCCTCCTTTCTCTGCCGACAATAAAACTTGTGGCTCTTTGGGGTGAGCCATTTCTCCCCGTCCCAGAGCCAATCCTGGAGACACTCTCGCTTTTAACACCACCTTTCCAGCATCCCCAGCTGCCAAATCGCCCTCCCCATCCCATGACCAGCCCAAGGCTCAGATCCATCCATGAGTGTTCCTTGACCAGCTCGATTTAGAAGATAACAGTAGGCACCAGAAGACAATCTCCAAGTGGCAGGCTTAGGTGATGGAACAAGCAGAAATCCTGGCAAAACCCACAATGGGACTGCCAAGAAATTCTATATGATGCAGGTGCAAAGAAAGTTTTGTTGGGTTTGTGGCTTTTTTTTAATTTTTATTCAGACTCATTAAAATATGTACTTTGCAAAACTAATTAAATTAAAACATCTGGGAGTGAGGAGGAAAGACAGGGGCTGGAGAGCAGGACAGGTTTGGTCCACACACACACAATTACTTTGTTTCCAGTGAAAAAAAGTGGATTTGAAGGCCCAGGACTTCATCAAGACCCATAATTGTGGGAAAGTAACCTGAAGATGCCAAACAACAGGAAATTACCAGAAGAATCTGTCAGCACAATCAGCTGCTATTTTCATTGTTCTTTGGCAAATTTATACACAGTCGGGAACACCTGGGCTGGCACTCGGCCCGGCCCTGACTAATTGCCAGGGGAGAGGAGCAGTCATTTGTCTTCAGTGGGGTTTCCTACGCTCGCTCCTCCAAACATGTGGTTTCACTTTTCCCCTCTCTCTGCAGGAAATGGCAGGACAGTGAAACGCAGAATAAATGAGCTCGATTCCAAGAGGTTGCCTCCTCAGAGGCCACTCCAAAAATAACTGTCTTGTGAGAGGCTGTTAATAACCGAGATTCTCTGCACTGTCTGCAGCAAACAGCATTTCAAAGGCACGGGGCTCCTTTGCTCCCCCAGCTCCTGCACGCTCTAAAAACATTGTGGGGGCAAGAAGAGGAAGGGAGGGAGAGGAGGAAGAGTTGTGAATGCGGGGTGTTTTTGTGGGGTATTCACACCCTCTCCAAACTGCGCCTCAAAGAAGTTGCTGGGGTTTTCCTTCAGCAGGACACTGCTGCTTTCCCAGCTTTGTTCCAGGACTGAACAAGGCTTTGCTGAGCAGCTCTGTGGTGGCTCCTCGAGGCCGTCCCTCTCTCTCCATCTCACACCTCCATGCCCTTGGAGAGCGTGGAATACCTGATCTCAGGGGGATCACAGCCATTTGCCACAGACTATGGCCCCTTCCCAAGAAATCCAGGCACAGTTCCCCACCCCCCCCAGTGGTTCCTTTGATCCCCTCACGCTCAGGGATATCCCAAGGTGTGTAAAAGCAAGGCCGTGGTTTCTGGGCTTCACATTTCCAGGGTTCTTTTCTATTTAAAGCAGGTATTTGCTGCATGTGTCTTATATTAAAAATAAAAAAAGCAAGTCCCTCTCCAAATGCGAGTTCTGAACGGGATTTAAAAGCCCTGTGACAGACACCAGAGGAGTCCCAGCACTCACCTGTGTTATAGCTTTATCTCTGCCCAGACTCTGACATGCTAAGAGTGCACTTTAAAAGATCACCTCTTTACAAGAACCACCTGTCCAAAGCGACAGCTTTTTCCTTTAACCTCACAACAGATTTTTAAGGTTAGCACACCACTTAAAAAAAAAAAATGCCCCCTCCTCCCATTACCACCAATTCTCAGCAAATCCAGGCTGTGATGTCCCTCTGTGCACCAAAAATATGTTTTGTGTATTTTGTGTATTTTTCTTTTAAACCTGGGGTGCTTTTAATTTAAATTGCACTGTACTGTCCCTTTGGGATGGTCCCAGCAGCAGCATGTTCTATATTGATGTGCAAAGCCACATTTGGGATATTTTCACCTGCATCTTGTCCAGCCCCTACATTGATTTAGCATCTTGGCACTCTGACAGCAAAGAATCACTCAAACAAAAGAAAACCAAACCCAAACACTAAAAACCATTTAAAACATACAGCAGATGATCATGAGGGTGGGTGAAGGAGCTGAAGGAACATTTGGGTTTCATTTGGCTTCAGCTGCAGCCTCCTGAGCAGGGCAGAACTCGGCAGTAATTCTAAACTGACCCAACTTTTCTTCCCTTTCCCCCCAAAAAGGAGGAAAACCTGATGGAACATTTTACAACACACAGCACATCGGTTACGCTGCAGCGCCGAGAGGGCTCAGACTTGGCTTATTTTCTCTAGGACTGAGATGTTTTGACATGTTTATTTGTTTAATTTGTTTATTTTGACTAGCTCTGATTATAATTGGCAGCAATGAGCAGCATTAACATTAGGCAGTGTCTTAGACTTGTCGGTTACAATAATGCAAGAGGCATTTGAAGCCAAATTCTCCAAAGGACTGACAAGAGCTGGAGTTTGGTTCAGCAGAAAGCAGGGAGAACAAATAGGGCTGGAATTGCATCTTCCCACTGATGGCAACAACACAGCACCAGCCCATTAAACAAAATTAAAAATTGTATTGTATTTTAAATCATAAAATCTCTAGCCTCTGAATCACTGGGTTTTGAATCAGATAGACCATAGATCTTATAGATATTATAGATATTTTAGCTATTATAGATATTACAGTATTTTCAAAGTGCTTTTGCTCTCAGATGCACTCTTTTGGTGCCATGGACAGTGCAGAAAGGGCTCACGATCCTTCACAACCCGACCCTTCCTTTATTCCTTGCAATTTATTCAGGCAATAAAGACTCCCCTTGACTTGCCTCCCCCCAAAACCTTCATTCACTTTCTTGCACTGGAGCTGTTCTTTAGACCAACAAACTTTGCTGGGTTTCTCTTGGGGTTTGTTTTGTTCCTAATTGCAGCCATAGAAACAACCCGAGTTGGGAAGGGGGGAGGAATCTCTTCAAGACACGCACTGCAGAGCACTTTCATAGGTTTTTTTTTTTCCCAATCCAAATGTTTTGCCTCCAACAGCATGTATTTAATCTGACAAAAACAGGGATATTTTCTGAGCTGCTGCCTCCCTCACACAGGCTACCGTGCTGTGATATTGCAGCCCATATGTTCCACCATCTCACACTTCCTGGTGCTACCTGGGCGATGCCAACAAATCCCCGTCTGTGCCTGGAGACCGAGCAGAGGGTGGGGGATAAATCTGCACCCAACTGCCAGAGCTTCCTTTCCGTAGCTGAGGGTGCTCTGGATGCTTTTTCCCTGTTTTTCTCCCGCTCCCCACCCCAAAACACCATCCCAAGAGCTCAAATCACGCCCAGGTTTTAGCACCCCCAGGTTTTCAAATGAAAAGTCTGCCAGAACATTGCTCTGCTCCATTATTGAGCAAATAAAACACCCTCTGAACTGCTGAACCTTAAAACACCACCCTCAACCTCCACCAGGTAAAGACCAAGACCAAATATTGAATCCAGATCTTGCCCAGAATTCCAAAAAATCCCCTCACCGAGTCCAGCTGAGAAATGCAGATTCTACTGCACAATTCCAAGGGCCTGACAGCTTTAATTAAGGATCCAAGCATCTTTACAGAGCAAAGGAGACTTGGGCCAGATGTCAATGGCTTCCTCCTTCCCAAAAGGAACATTCAGATCATCAGAGATAAACTTTGGACTCTTCACCTGCAAATCCCAGAGAATTTTGAAGGGAAGAGAAAATAAAACCACAGCAGGTTTTCAAGACGAGAATCTGAGGCACAAAGGAAAAAAAAGTGACATCTAACATAAGAAAGAAGCATAGAATTTAAGTGTTTCTTTGGTTTTGCTCTCGTTTTTCTTTTCCTAGTGATAATTTACATGGGATGGAGTGACAGGACAAAGGGGGATGGATTCAAACTGAAAGAGAGTAGGTTTAGATGGGATATTGGGAAGGAATTCTTGGCTGTGAGGGTGGGGAGGGGCTGGGATGGAATTCCCAGAGCAGCTGTGGCTGCCCCTGGATCCCTGGCAGTGCCCAAGGCCGGGCTGGAGCCCCCTGGGACAGTGGGAGGGGTCCCTGCCCGTGGCGTTCACACCAAACACTGCAGAGTTCAACACACTGAATGGGTTGGTTTGATGCCTTTGCTCACTTGTTTTACACTTTTTAATTATTGAGAGTGCTTTGAACACACGTTTCCTCCACCAGGACCCATGTTCAGTTTTGAGGAGTCTCCAAAATTGGTTAAAAATCCAACAACACCTGGAAGTGCCCAGGTGAGCAAGGTGAGCAGCTTTGGGCCTCGTGGTGGGGCACAGGCTCACCAGCTGTGTGCATTCAGTTTAAATATTCAGCCCATCTTTCAGTGAAGATTCATTTGTGGTGTCCCTGAGCACTCTCCAGTCTAATTATTGAAGGCTCCATACCTCCCTCCCCACCCCAGAGCCTGCTGGTTTTAAAGTGATAACACACAGCTCAATCCACACCGGGGAAAGGCACAAGGTTCCCTCAGCTGCCAGACTGGTGTGGAAATGGGCAGAATTTCCCATTTCTAGCCTGGACTTGTGTGGATGAAGGGATGAGAGATGATGGTCCCAGGCTGACACTGAAATTGCTCAAGTCCACCTGAAGAAAACACTGAAAATCCCCCCCTGGCTCTTGTGGCAGAACATCCTGGAAGGTGCTTGTGCCTCAACAGAGAAATTCCTGCCAGGGCAGTTGCAGGGGAGGTGCTCCTCACGCTGCTTTGGATTCTCAGGGATACACAAAAGTATGGAGTATTTTGCCACTCCACAGCATCTTTCAGCCAGTCAGGCCTTTAAATTCCCTTCACATGACTTTCCAAAACACAAAGCAAACAAGAACATCCCCAGCACATGCTCAGTGATCTTCCTCACACAGCAACATTATGGAATTACAGAATCAAAAGGAATCATGAGGAAAAGCCCTCAAAAACCATCGAGTCCAACCAGGGCCTGATCCCCACCTTATCACCCTCCCAGCCCTTCCTTGGACACCCCCCAGGAATTCCCCACCCCTGGGCACTCTCCAACCCCATAACCCATCCCTGGACCCCCTTTTCTCCAGACTGAGCCCCTTTCCCAGCTCCCTCAGGAATTCCCCATCCCTGGGCACTCTCCAGCCCCATAACCCATCCCTGATCCCCCTTTTCTCCAGGCTGAGCCGCTTTCCAGCTCCCCAAGGAATTCCCCATCCCTGGGCACTCTCCAACCCCATAACCCATCCCTGATCCCCCTTTTCTCCAGGCTGAGCCCCTTTCCCAGCTCCCTCAGCCTCTCCTGGAGCTCCAGCCCCTTCCCACTCCATTCCCTTCCCTGGACATCCAAACTTTCCTCGCTATTTCCCAAAAAGGGATTTTGAGCATCCCGGTTTTACAGGTGGGAAATGGAGGCAGGGCCAAGAGCCACCCCAGGTGTGCAGGGTGAGACACCTTGCAGAGTTTCTGTTCTGCTGGACACGTCCCCCAGGGGTGCAGGTGACCCAGCACAACACCCTGGCAGTGTCTCTTCAAACAGAGGCAGCAGGGCAGACACGGCTCAGACATTTCTCCACAGAGTCCAAGGCAGCAAAGGTCACTCTGTGCTGAAGCTTCCCAGAAAGCGCCCGAGATAAAGGGGGGAAGCCCAAATTCACGCTCCCAGGGCTCTGTCGGTGGCTGGTTGTTGCCATCTCGTGGATAAAAAATATACACCAAAATCCCAGCTCCGAGGAAAGGCCCCAAATCCCCTGCTCGACAAAACTCAGTATCTTTCCCTTTGGATTATCTCTGAACTCCTGCTCCACTGTGTTATCAGCTGCTCGTTGTTTGCTTTTCAGATAAAGGGATTTTTTTTTTTCCTGGTGACTGAAAAATTCATTGAAACGACAGCCTGGGTCAAGTCTAAGTTCCTTTAATTAGTTCGAAGAACTGGCTGGGAGATGAAAGAGAAGGGGAAAGCAGATGAAACATGTGCCAAATGGCAAACAAAGGGTTTACTCTGCAATTTCATGGTCAAGGGGTGAAAACCCGAACTGAGACGTTTTAAAGGGCACTAAATTAACATTCATTGGGAAAGATGAAAGTTTTCTTTTGTCATTAACAGTGTGATCCAAGTTCCCTCCCGGCCCTTCCTCTCCCAGGTTACCCAGGGATGAAAAGTTTTTAATGCAATTTTTTCAGTGCCAGGCCACGGGGCTGTGCCAATTCTGTAAAATAGGAAGGGTTTTTGCCCCTTTTGGAGTCCCCAGTTCTCAACAGCCAGAGGGGGAAGCAGGAGCTGGGCCTGGAGGAGTTGTTATTCCCAATCCTACCCCTGGAGATTTATGGATGTTGGGTTAAACCCCAGATTGGCTCCGTGTCTGCCCATAAAAACAGCTCAGACATTTACATCACCTGCCAGATGACCCCCAAAAGTCTCCCTGCCTCAGTTTCCCCACAGAAAAAATTGCACCTCATCCTTGGGCCTTCATTTATTCAAACCTTTGAACTTCCCAAGTGGAGACTGCTACTGGAAATCAACTATTATTAACATGCTATTTTTAAAAGAACCTTCTGAATTTTGGTGCCAACACAGGGACAAAAAGATCACAAAGTCAATGACAGCACATTAGAAAGAAAAGGACTGAGGAAGATGAAAGGAAGATGAGTCAGGCACTGATAAAAATTCCAACAGATTCATTCATACTTAGTCAATCAAAGAAGGAAGCCCCAAAACCATAGAAAAACCTACATTTAAAGAAAAATCATAAAAAAAACAAAACAAAACAAAACACTAAAGATAATTTAAAGACAAAAACATTTAAGGAAAGAACATTTGAAGAAAAAACATTTGAAGAAAAAAAATTTGAAGAAAAAAAATTTGAAGAAAAAATGTTTAAAGAAAAAATGTTTAAAGAAAAAGAAATTTTAAAGAAAAAAAATTTAAAGAAAAGTTTAAAGAGGAAAATATTTAAAGATAAAAATTAAATTAAAAAATTAAAAATTAAATAAAGATCATTTAAAGAAAAAAATTAAAAATTAAATAAAGATCATTTAAAGAAAAAAATTAAAAATTAAATTACATCATTTAAAGAAAAAAAAAGAAGAATTATCATTTGAAGTGACTCAATGAACCCCTGTCAGCCCCACACTGAACCCCCCAGATCTCCAGAACAAGCACACTGATGTCTAACACTGTTTATCCTTTAAATGGTGTCAGTGCACTCAAGCCATGCCCAGTGGGCAGTGTTTAAGGAGCAGGGAAGACGTTTCCCCATTATTTCCTGGCCCCAGGCAATGGGGATGATAATTTTCCACCCTGCCAGGGAGGGCATCCCACGTTAAATAGTGACAGATGAGTTTAGGGTTATGAGCTTTACTGGTCCCACGTGGTAACTGAAATTATTTGGCAGCAAAGCCAATCACAAATGGTTCTGATGAACTGATAAAATTGGTTCTGATAAGCGGTGGGACAGGCTCGGAGAGCAGTGGTCACTCCCTGCTCGGTGCTGGACCAGGAGCAAAGTTCTCTCTCAGGACATCCCTGCTCTCCTGAGTTCCTTACCCTGCAAAACTCCCCCAGCTTCCCAGGGAGGGCTCACCAAAGAACATTTGGTTCAGCAGAGTCTGGACTTTGGTCACCTTCCTTCGTCACCAGGCTGGAAACACCTGGAAAAGCCTGGTCTGACACATAAAACACTGGAGCAAAATCCCTGGAACTGTGTTTTTTCCTGGCTTTGCTCTGTGATCTTGAGATTAAAAAGGAATTCAACACTCTTTGTGTTTCCTCCATATTTCTTGAGGTGCTGTTTGGGGAAGAAAAGCTTCTTAGTCTATGTACAAATCAACTTTTCTTCTCCAAACACAGGCCCTACAAGGCAGGATCCACCCCAAGAGTGGGGCTGGAAGTGGAAAATGCCTTGCAGTGCTACAGCTGAACGTGTTCCTTGGAGAAACGTGGGGAAACAACCTGGAGAAGTCACCAAAAATCTTCATTTGTAGCCATTTCTCTCCCGGCTGCCACTGCCTGTGGGCTCTGGCCTAGGAAAAGGGCTCCTAATCTCAGCTCTAGCTCTTGGTTATGGAGATCTCCAAACATCCACAGAGCAGCTGTTAAAGCAGCTCATCATGTGAAGATAAACCAGCCCAGGTTTTGGATTACCCTCATACCTAAATTAGGCCGTCTGAAAAGAGAATTATCACAGCTATTTCAGCTTAAATTCATCCCTCTGAATCCTCACTCTGCCAGAGGGGACTGGAGCACTCCTGGCACGCTCAGTTCCACGTGCCTGAGGTGTCCAGGAACATTTTCAGCTGGGAAATCAGCAAAGTTTTCCCAATCCCCCCGAGCTCAGGGAGTTCTGTGAGCCTCAGCCCCAGCTTACACAGGAGCAGGAGCCCAGGGGAACGGAGCAGGGAAGCTGAAAATCCCCAGGGAAGTGGGGTTTGGTGACCCCAGCGAGTTCCTCAGTGATGATGCTTCAGTATCTGGGCATCCAGGGTCAGATGCACCACTGGAGCCACCAGCATGAAGTGAAATCGCCCTCCCTGAGCAGAGATGAGGTGGTGGAAACCCAGCCACACCACCCCCAACCCTTCAGCCAGGACAGCACGCCCCAAAGAGCCCTTCAGGGCTGGATGGTGGCACTGAACCCCACCAGCTGATTTCCCATGTGCTGGAAATACCAGAAATCCAATAAATAAACCACCATGGCAAGATCCCCTGCTCAGCTCCTGCAGATGTCCTGATAAATATCCAAACACTCAGGCAGCTCTCCAAACTTGTGCTGAATTACAAACCTTCTCCATTTTACTCTTCAAAATTCCATCCAGTTGGGATCCTGAGGGACTTGAGACTGTTTTTAAAAGCGCAAAGTGAGTGAACAGAAGGGAGAACAAAAAGTCACCAACCCACCCTGCCCCGTTTATTCTGCTTTGTATCACTTAAAAAATGAGCACTAAAGGGCTGAGCTGGGGGCTCTCTCTTTTAATGTACTGTAATTTCTCAGGAAAACTCTTTGTGAAAAGTGAGCAATATATCCTCGTGGATAAGCCTGGAACCACAGTTTCCCCCACCACACAAAACATCTGTGCCCTTGCCCAGAGGTCATCGCTGCAGTGGTGTTTCTCTTTACTTTTAAAGAAATGTCAGGCCATTTTTTATCCCAGCCTTATGACAGGGTGCTGTTTATTGTATCACAAAGCCACTATAACTCCAGCACAAGGAAACTGCCATTATTTGGGGAGTATTTATCTTCCTGACTAGCAGTAAAGATGAAGAGAGGTCCTTTTTTGGAAAGTAAAAGTCAGAGTCTCCCTTACTGACACCAGCATCTCCTCAAAATTCTAATTTCTGAGCTGATCAGCCAGATCAAAGATCAGATTTTAGGCTAGGGGTTTCTATCAAGTCACACAGCTCATCTTCCACTGAAACTGGTGCCAAAGTCACAATTTTTGAGGTCCCTCATGTAACCATCAGATCGTTTTAGCCACCAGACTTCAAATTTCAGCTCCCACATCATCAAATCTTTTTTGTTTCATGGGGAAAGCATGGCAGAAAATGTCAAGGACGATTTGGGGCAGAATAAAAACCATTCCCAGTTCCCCTCTATTTCCTTTTCACCTCTATCAAGGAAAATTGCTTGTGGTTTTTCTGGTGGCTCTGCTCAGTGCTGGGCGGGTGCCCTGGGCGGGCACCAGGCTGTGAGAGCTGCGGCTCCTAAATCAGGATTTCACTGAGATCCTGACTCCTCGTGCTCACTGGAGCTCCCCCGGCGCTCTTTGCAAGAGTAACCCCCATGTCCTGGCCAAATTCCAGCTCAAGTAATTACAATCCACTTTCCCAAACACCTCTCCTCTCCTCCCCCTGCAGCACTTCCAATTGCATATGAAATTATTCTATTATCTAATTAGAATGGTGCCCACAGCCTCCTGCCAAGCCTGGGCACCGCAGGGGCTGCAGATGCACCCGGAGCCCTCCCCTTGCCCAGCAGCCCAGAACCAGTGGTGGGACTGGGACTGACTGGTCCAACTGCAGGACAGGGGCCAGTCTGAAAGGCAACAAATTGTACAGGACAGAGAAGTGAAAGGAAGTTAAAGGAAGGGAAGGAAAAGGATGGCTCATGTTGGTGCTTTGGTTCCTTGGGGTTTGGCTGCTGGTGCTGTTTAATTAGCAAAACAAAACCAGAAACTGCCCAAGGAACAAATCAGGAGCTGAAAAAAGAAGGGAGAGGGACTTTTGATAGGGACACAGAGTGGCAGGACAAGGAGCAATGGTTTTAAACTGCCAGAGGGCAGGGTTGGATGGGATAGTGGGGAGAAATTCCTCCCTGGGAGGGTGGCGAGGGGCTCCATGGAAGTGTCAGAGAAGCTGTGGCTGCCCCATCCTGGGAAGCGTCCAAGGACAGGCCTTGGAGCAGCCTGGGGCAGTGGGAGGTGTCCCTGCCCATGGCAGGAGTGGCACTGGGTGAGTTGTAAGGTCCCTCCAAGCAGAACCATTCCATGATGCCACCATCTGCCCTCTTCACCCAGCCCAGGTCTGGCCCTCCCGAGCTCCCTCACGCCCCAGCTCTGTCCTGCCAGTGCAGTGCCCACCCTGGCTATGAACCACTGATATTTCCCTTCTGATCCAGACGAATTCCATGGGGTCTCCTGTACCCCCCACACCCCCCCAGCTCAGGTGAGGCCTCTCCCAGGCAGGTAAGAGCCCGTTTTGCCTGTGCCCCAAACAACCCCAGCTCTGCTAGTGCAGCTCCAAGTTGGAGTTAAAAAATGCTGCCAAAAGGTAAAATAACTCAGGCTGCTCTCAACACCTCAGGAGGGCAGCCACCAGCCCAGGTGCTTCACTGAATTGGGAGCCTTTGATTCCCTGAGGTGGACTGGAAGGAATCACTTCCCTCATTTCATATTTGCATGAGCAAACAGCAGTGAAGCCATTAAATGGGAAAGATCAGACTTTTTAGGAACTCCACTCCCAGCTAAGCAGCCAAATTTTACAACCCAAGCAAACACAAATGGAAAAATTCATTAAAATTTTGAAATATTTTTTTCCAGCACATTCAGTGAAATCAACTGCTCACAAACATTGCCCAGCTTAAACACAGAATATTACATAGCTTGAACCCAGAGAGATGAAATTTAGGAGTATTAAATTAAATTAAACATCAAGAATTCTCCCTGACCATTTTGGGAAATGATCTTTGAGTTGTTTAATACAAAACTGACCACAGAACATTCATTCCCCACAAATTGCATCCCAGCACTCAGCAACAAGAACACCAGACCAAAATAAAGGGATAGAATAAAGAAAAATGTCATCACCTCTTTTGAAACATTTGTTTGTAGTTCATTGTCCTTAATTGGGAAAATAAGATTTGTGGCTCTCTGGGGAGAAGAATTTTTTGCTCACTTTTTTCTGCAGTCCATGGTAAGTCTGTATTTAGGTAACAGCCACAAAGACATTTCAGTTTAGGTTGTTCTGTGTCTTTAAGCCCAATTTTGGATGCTTTTCCTTTAAGTCACCATTTTGAAATGGCAGTGGCAGCAGGAGGCCCCAGCAGCTGCTGTGCAGTCCACAGAGGGCAATTATTGATCTCCCAGAGAACCTTTCCTTAGGGTGGCTGGCAGGGGGGTGTTGTTTTACTGCTACTGTTATTATTACTATTATTGTTATTATTATTATTATTATTACTCCTGGCTTTTATTTAAAGCCTTCTCCATGCCTGCATCCCAACACTCCAGCTGAGCCAGGGATTCCTGGATTTCCTGTGGTTTCCAAAGCACACCTTGATCTTCCCTAAAACCCCAACCCAGGAGTCCAGGCCAAAGCCAAGGGACAAATTCCACACCTGGTCCAGGCTGACAAACCTTGGGCTGGGAAAAGACAAAGGAAAAGCAAATTCACAATTCACTGAAAGTGCTCCCTGAGTCCAGCTTGGCATTTGGAATTCATCCCTCACCTCCAAAATGCCAGGAGCGAAGATGGATTTTTGCTTGTTCCAAACATAAACTCCTTAATTCTTTCAGTGAAATACTCAGCAGGTAAAGATATCACCCCAATAATACCAAAAGTCAGGCTTAAAACAGAAGCAAACACAACCAAGGTTGTTTGGAATGACAAGGGAGCAGGTCAGTGACTCCTCAGGGTCAAACCACTGCTCCCCAAAGTGCCACCCCCTTCCTAAAGGCTTCCCACCCACAGGCAACAGGAGAATGCCAGGGAAATGGGGCTCTTTGAAGCCTCAATTCTGCAGCCAGAGCCTTGTGGGTGCATCCTTACAGCTACACAAAGCTCAGTAATTTTAACCAACAGCGAGACAAAAGAAACCATTTCTGCAGATTCACACCGATTTTTTTTTTTTATAAAGCTGCTCTTGAAAGAGAAACTCCAAAAGGAGATCCAAGCTCAAACACACATTGCCAATCTAGGGGTAAATAAAAAAAAAAAAACCAGGAAGGTTTCACTGATTCCTGAAGATGTAACTTCTCTCCCACCTCTGATGCTACACATACTGGCCAAAGATTTGGTGGGAATAAAGATTTCCTTCTCCTAATACTTGGACAACTCTTTGTTGCTTAAAACCCCCCAATATTCATCAACTGAGTCATTTCTAAGCAGCCTCTTGTCATATTCGAGGCTGAAGTAGTTACTGAAGAAAGATCAAGGGTTAAGCTGCAAGACTTTAAAAGAAATAATAATAATAATAATAAAAAAAAAAAAAAAACTTCATCCAATTTTTTTCCCAAATTAAACCAAGAACATTCCTAATTAGTTTTTCCACCAGAGACATCTAGTGGGAAATGAAAGAACTGAAAGAGCCATAAGCTGCCTTCGCCCTTTCATTAATATTTGCTCCCAAATGCAGGTCAAATAAATCTAACTCACAGTTTGAGATGAGCAGCTTTAAAACTGATGTATTACTTTCTGCTCGGGTTTATGCCACCCATTTTGGATAATTACTCCCAGTGCTTTTTCCCTGTTGGATTCAGAGCTTCTTCATAAGAATGGAAGGAAAAGTTGGGGTCCTTGAGAGCTCTCCTGCTTTTAATAACTTTTCCTTTCCCCTCCACCCCCAAAGATCACTTCCAGCTTGGTGGTGGGAGCAGCTGGGTGGTGCTGGCTCGTTTGGGTGGGTTTGGCTCCATCCAGGCACACAGCAAAAGCAAAACCGTGCCCTCCCAAGCTCAAATTCCCATTTTAAATCCATTCAAAGCCCGAAGTCACGTGTGTGGTTCATGTCCTGGGTGACCAAACACCCCAATCCCCCCCACCCCAACTGCAGAAGGCTGAAAGGAGAGCTCACACTGGAATTTGGAATTTGCTGCAGATGGAGACTGCTCTGGAGAGACTGGGAAGCCAGGGGGGCAAACTGGGACTGCAGCTGGGCAGAATCTCAGGAGCCCAGGCTTTGCAGAGAACGCAGGATCCGCCACAAAGTTCCAGAAGGAAATCAGCCTAAATGGACCCCAGAGCAGGATCAGGGTGAGGCTGGTACCAGAGCTGGATCCTGCCTTATTTCAGGCTTTATTCAGCCAAGGAACACATTTCATGGCCAGCCAAAACCCATCAGACAGCTCTGAGCACCTCTGAGCAGAACCACTGCAGGGCAGGAGACAAACCCCTCACTAACACCTAAAATTATGGGTTTATTTATGCACAAAGCCACACCATGGCCCCTCCATCATTTCCCTTCCTGAATTTTAGTGTATCTGGGATTGTAGCCACATCTGCAGTGAAAGGGGGGGTTAAAAACATGAATTTCTGAATCTGTTTTGGGTTCATCAGAATAATTTCATCACTGCTATTGATTTCTCTGCCTGTGTATAACATTTCTAAATATTCTTTGCTCCCTAACTGGTAAATCCACCCAAAAAGGACAGGCCAGCACATCCCAATGTCCTTTGTCTCAATATTTAACCTTTCAGAAGGTTCTGTCTGCAGAGATTTGCCAGTTGAGGGGTGGTTTTGGGCTGCACATCCCTGAGGGAGGGCAGGCCCTGGGCACTCCTGGAAGTTTAAATTTTATCCTTGTTTATTCCTTCACTTCCCTTCAGCACATTCAGTAATTGTGAAGGGAAAACCTGTCCTCTCCCAGAATGAGGAGCTCCAGGATATCTGAAACACTTATAAAGACAAAATAAAAAAGTGCATTTCCTTACTTCTCTGGAGGGAAGAACTGAAGTCTTGCCAGATAAAGGGAAAACCTAAAGAGGAAGAAGAGGTTCCACGGAGGGGAGCACTGGAATGGGTGTTGCAGGCAGGCAGGCAGACTTGTTCCACCTGCCAAAGAGAGGAAATTAAATTAAATCCTCTTTGCTTGGTTTCATTCCCCCCTCAGAGCAGGGCTCAGGTCTTGGATTCCCCGTCCTCACCTGCCCAGAGCAAAACTTGCCCATTTTCTAGGCTGGATGTGGAGAAAAGGTTTAAAATGAAACCCCAAGTGGTGGTGATGGGAGAAGGAGGAAATTTGAGAGAGGCAGAGCTATTTAGGCCCAGCTGAAGCAGAGCTTGGGCTGGGGCAGGAGAGGATGATGTGGCACCAGGGCTTAGTTCCGAGTCCAGCCTGGCCCTTTGCCCCTGGCCACTGTGACAGCTGCCCTGGGGGACAGCAGGAAATTGCAGTGGGCTATTTATAACCTGTGAGAGGGAAAGAAAGCTCTGGGTTTGCCTCTGCCCAGCCCCAGCTGGGGAGGAAGTGTATTATAACCCAAATAATTCGTGTTCCTCACCTCTCACAGGGGCACTTCCCTCCTCCCAGCCCAGAGCACGTTTCAGTGTCACTGCACTGCCATACCAAGTGGGATAAAGGCCATTCTGGGGCAGCCCAAAAGTGCCTCTCTTTAATTCAAGTCTTTTGGGAGAAGGTGGTTTATCTGCAGTGACTTTGTCACAGAGCCCTGACAGGGCTACACATCCTCTACAGGTGTATTTTGTGAAATTATTCACACTTCGGGCCTTCCTGTGTATAAAATTAACAGATAAGAACGAGCAACCAGCCTCAGGTGAAGTCAGCCTAACACAGCAAGGACTGATCCCAAATTAATCCAGTTCATACAGAGCCTAATTCAAAAATGTATCAGGAAAAAAAAAATCTACTTGATATGGAAATAAAAAGGAAAAAAGGGGCTGCTTCCACTGTTACTGTGAGGTTCCTCCTCCAGCTAAAGACTGATAACAAAAATCCCTTCATGCCACAAACAAACACTAAACTTAGGCCAGTTTTATAGCAAAATGCATAAAAAGAGATTTTCTGCCTTGTAAAGCACAAGTTCAAGTTGCAAGCAAGACCCTTTTATCGTGTATTTATTCCTTTATTTCTGTTCATTGCCGTGTCCCAGCTGGGGCACCTGTGAGAGTTTCCAGGGAAGCACAAACTCACCCCAGTGGGTTGTTCCAGCAGATTATGGTTTGTAATATTTCCCCCAGCAGAGCTCTGTTAATGGGAGATGCTGGTGCTGCACTCTCCAGCTGGGAAAAAATTCAGTTTCTACCAGATAGTGCGAGGTTCAGCTTTTCAGGGCAGGGAAATTCCCACTGGGATGGGAAAAGCTACAGCTGATGAGCACATCCATAAAAATAATAAAAGAGGCGCTCGTGATTGTACCGAGATAATGACAGGAAATAAAAAGATTTCGTGCACCGAACACTCCGGAATATTTAATCAAAATGCTGCTCCAAAGGGGCCTCCAGAGTGAGAAGTGGCACTTTGGAGCTGCAGGGATGGGATCCGTGCTATGGGATCATGGAATGTCCTGAGCTGGAAGGGACCCACTGGGATCACCCAGCCCAGCCCCAGGCCCTGCCCAGACACCCCAAAATCCCCCCCTGGGCATCCCTGGCAGCGCTGTCCAAATACCCCTGGAGCTCTGGCAGCCTCGGGCTGTGCCCATTCCCTGGGCAGCCTGGGCAGTGCCAGCACCCTCTGGGGCAGGAACCTTTCTCAAAACCCAACCAGAGCCTCCCTGACACAGCTCCAGCCATTCCCTGGGTCCTGCCCTGCCTGGAATGAGCTCCATAACCTGTGTAAGGCTCAAATCCTTCCAAGCAGGGACTTGTTCCTTGTCTAAGGTGGCTCAGTAAGGCTCAGCCCCAGAGAGCAGCTGGAAAAGGGACGCTGCAGGTCCAGGGGGATGCTGATCAGCACTTCTGGTCCCAGCACCTGATCACTGCTCCTCACCAAACGTGCAAAGGGGTTTTGCAAAGCCAGTGCAGAGGCTGCTGGTGCTTTAAGAATTTCTAAACTGAACTCAGTGCTCATAAATGGAGAAGGATGGGAGAAAGGGCTGAGGGAAAGGGGGTACAAAAAGGTGTCTCATGGCACACAAAGGGCAAGGAAAACTCCTGTCAGCTGTAGGGCTGAAAATCCAGCCCTGAGAGAGATCTGAAAGTGCCCAGAAATGCCCCAGCAGCTGAACCCATCACCCACCCTCTGCCCTGTCCACTCTGAATAAATTCCCCTAAAAGAAGCCCAAAGGGACCTGTCCCTATTAGAAAGGTGCAAATTCCTCTCTGTTGGATATCGTGGAGAAATTCTTCCCTGTGAGGGTGGGGAGGGGCTGGAATTCCCAGAGCAGCTGTGGCTGATCCCTGGAAGCACCCAAGGCCAGGCTGCACAGGGCTGGGAGCACCCTGGCACAGAGGGAGGTGTCCCTGGGGGTGGGACTGGACGAGCTCTAAGATCCCTTCCAACCACCCCATTCCACAGGATGAACTGGCAGCACTTAGTTCCAAATTTCACAGCCATTTAGCAGGGAAAAAACCCTCCAAAATCTTCCATGCCAGCACTCCAGCCCTGCCCAGCAGAACGTGCTGGGGCTGAGCCTGCTGGACGCTCTTTCAGAGGGGTTAGATCAGAGTCCAGCAAAGGAAGGATCCCCTCCCTTCACTGAAACATCAATTCTTTGCTAATAAAGTATCCCAGGCATTGGGTTTCAGGCCCGTGTTTGCAGGGATCCACGGGTTATTTCCAAGCCCAGCTATTACCAGTGCACACGGTGACATTAATATGAGTAAATGCAGGAAAAAGGATGAAATAAAACATATCCTATTGAAGGAAATGAGAGCTCCTTAAGAAAGAAAAACACACATAGGAAAGACGTGGGCATATCAGGATACAAATGGGACACTGGGGAGCTCCAGATTCCACAGGCATGATGTTATTGGAGTGTTTGATACCAGAGTAAGCACCTGCAGATATGAATTACATCCTTGTTCAGACCACGAACATCGCAGCCCTGACATCTCAGGAAGTGCTTATGTTATATTTCAAATCCCCCTGCCAACTGCATAAATATCAAATAAATCAATCATGGATCTAAAGGACATTATCTTAAGGACTTGCAAAAGCTGAACAAGCCACCTCTTTTCCAAGCCCCAGCCTTTAAATTGTTGGGGTTTTTTTTGTTGTTGCACCTGAAGATGGGAGTGCTGCGACTTCACCTCTGCCCCCAGAGACAGAAACAGCACAGAAAGAGTTAAAATGGGAGAATAAAAGAAGTTTTGCACAAGGTAAAGATAATTTCTACTGCCTTCAAGAGGGGACACCTCATTTTACACAAATAGAATGTGAAGCACTGAAATACAAAACCTGTGCAAAGTCAAGAGGGCTCTGGAATGGTGTGAGCAGAAAAGGGGTGAGGCCCATCAGACCATGCAGGCTTTAATTTCAGTGTATTTTGAGAGAGAAAATTTAAATTTTGTATTTATTTCAGTGTATTCCTGACCAAGACAGACAATGCAATCCAGGAATCAAAAGTTTTTGTGATAGAAAGACATTTTCTCCCATGGATCAGGTAAAAACAGTATTAAAACCAGACCACAAGCATAGTTCATCTCAAAGAAATTTAACTGATAATGTCTATTCTGTGTTGAAAAATTCAGATTTTCATGCTATATTTTTTTAAAAAGTTTTTCAATACACAAATATCAAAATATAAACTCCAAGTTTGAGTTTTTAATAATTCTGAAAGCCTTAATAAACTTAAATTGTAACAGTGTTACAAAATCTGGGATTTTTCAGAACACTCTTCAATTTAAGAGTTCCCCCACAAGCTCTTATTAGATTCATTTGTTATTTTTCCTTGCTTGCCACAGGAGTCTTAATTACAATTGCTCCAAATACAGCTCCCATCCATCTTAATCAACAGGGACTATTTGGCCGTGCTGTTAAATCATCTGGTGTAATCACTTTGAAAAAGTTTGTTCTGCACTGAAAAAATGGCTGAGAGAAGAAGCCAAAGGAGATCTGTGTTTGCACATTCATCTTTCCCCATTCAGATCCCAGCAGCAGGAAGGTGGAGCGGCCCTTTGGCTTCACATCCACACAGCTCAGAGTTTTACAAAGTGCTTTCTGCACCCCAGATTCTGGGCAGTGTTCAAACAAAGGCTCTGCTGCAATCAGAATGAGTTTGTGAATTAAAATTAAAATTAAAATTAAAATTAAAATTAAAATTAAAATTAAAATTAAAATGGCAGGAGAATCCAAACTTCATGGAGTCCTGGAATGGTTTGGGTGGGAAGGGGCATTAAAGCCCATCCAGTGCCACCCCTGCCACGGGCAGGGACAGTTCCCACTGTGCCAGGCTGCTCCAAGCCCTGGACACTTCCATTAAATTAAATTATCTGCTCCCTACTTTGTTCTGGAATGACCTCATCACCTGGATGCTGCAGTAACGAGCACAGGGTAATTACTGTGAGTTTAATGTCATTACAGAACTGACACCTGGTTTGGCCAAAGTTCTCCTCAGCCCTGTGCCAGTTCCCAGTGCCCAATTCCAGTGCCAGGCCCTCAGCAGCTGCCCCAGCTTCATAGCCCTCTTGTCAGGAACAGTTAAAAATTTGTCTGCGTTTTTTTTCCTTTAAAAACCAGCAAAACTCCACTTTTAAGAAATATTAGCAATCAAATAAAAATGGAGGAAGCATCTACAGGGCTGGACCTTCTCTTCAACCTCTTATGATCTTCAAGTATCAGAACCTTTGAGTGAGAACCCCAAATTTAATGAAGTTTTTCCTCAGTTGTGATTGAAGGTGCCAAACAAAAGATTTGGATATGAAAATTCTCTCTGTGCCCATCAAACCAATCTGGGTCACACAACTCAGGTTCCCCAAATTCATCCCCACAGCCCAACTTGAGGCACTCCTGAAGCCCTCCCTGCCCTGCTCTGGGTGGTTTTGCCCAGGGAGTTTTTCTTCCAAGTTTTATTCCTCTGGTTTCTATTTTCATCGGATGTCCTCTGAGGAAATGGGGGGAGCTGAACAGTTCCAAACTTTCTGAGTCCAGCTTGCTCCCAGGTCCTTGACTGCCTTCAAACCCAAGTGTGAATTGCAGAGTATCAGCTCTCAGAACAATTTTGCAGTGCTGCCATATGAGAAAAAAGTCATAATAATAAAAAACCTGTGGATGTGCACTGCTCCATTTAAGGGGTATATTTTTCCTCATTCTGAGAGTTTCATTTGATACAGGAAACCTTATCAGGAGCCTCCATGGTTGATGGGGAAATGTTCCCCACTCAGGAGGAAACAACCCTGCTCCAGCTCAACATGGTTCACATTGTCCCAATTAATCCACCCAAATCCCTCCATCCTCTGCTCTTCTCAGAGGTTCCTCTCCTTTTAATCCTCAAAAAGCTTCCTAAATCCAGAGTTTCCAAGGAAGTTTCCCTAATTAAGATTTCATTAGCAGCTTGCACACAGACCCAGAGCAGCTTCAGCAGTGTCACTGTCAGAGGAATGAGAGAACCCATCACCCCAGCTCAGATCATGGGGTACGAGGAGAGAGGGGGAAATGTAATGACAAAAACAAAGAAGGTTCAAATTTCCTCAAAAAAGGTCCAGCCCCCCTTTCCCTGTGCTCAGCTGCAGCAAGGTGAAAGGCTAAATGTGGACAGAATGGGAATATGTGAGTGGTTTCTAAGCTTCCTGGGGGGAATACTTAACAGCAGAAATATGTTTCCCCTGGAGACCTTCCCCACCATTTGGTCCAATTTCTTACTCCAAGAACTGAACCAGCTCATGATGTAATGCTCCAGGGAAAACATTCCTCTCGAAAAAGAGTATCTTCCTAGGGAGAAGTTTGAAGAAAACATCTTAATATTGTTTAAACAGCTTTTGGCACAGGCACACCAGTTGTGCTGCACTCAAGGCTGAAAGCAAGGCTAGATAAAAAGATGGAAATGGAAGGGTTTAGGATTTAGTTTAAGGCTTCTCCTTAAGAAGACCAGCCCAAGTCCCCAGTCCTTCATGGACTGAGGAAAAAGAGGACATTTTCAGAAGGAGAGATTTGTTTTGCTAATAAAAGAGGAACAATTTAAGGCTGGAGCTATTCTGTGTGTCAGAAGGAAACCACAGTTTAATTCTGCCTAAAGCCTGATCACTTCCTTAACTTCTGAGCAAAAGTGCAGTTCCAAGGCACCAAAGAGCACGGATCTGGCTGGGACTGAGCCTTTCTGCCACTCTAGGAGGGGGCACCACGCCAAGGAGCAGGCAAAGTTCCTGCCAGCCAAGCTTCCATTGCTCAGCTCATGTGTACAGCCCTTCCCTGAGCTCCCAACTGCTTGGTTCCCGTTCTGGACCCTCTGTCGGAACAAATTTGTCACTTTTGTGACTGGAAGAGCTGGACATTGGTGGTAAAGGGGAGGAGGAAGCACTGGGGACACAGAGATTCAAGAGAGGCAGAGCAGGAGCAGCACACTCCAAACCTGAGGCAAGGGATGCAGGAAAACCCAGGACAACAGGAGCTCTGTGAGGAGCAAGAGAGCTGGGACAAACAAACATAAAGGGGACATTTAGGGGTTATATTCCATGGCTGGGATTATGTCATGCTTAGCACTGATATCAGCTCCATGTACACATTACCTACTCCTTACATAAACCTCACAGAGCTTTCCTTGCAAAACACACCCTGGGCACTTTAAGGGTTTTTCTCTTGAGGAAAGAGTAAAATGAGCTTTTTATTCCTCCTTAATATTTGTACCCACACAATTACTTTTTCCTCAATGGCACACCCGAGGCCACTCAACAGTTCCAAAGCCCAGTTCAAATGTGAATTCCCTTAGAACCTTAATAGATTTGCATTAGTGAATATTATTTACTGCCAGAACTCAGCATTTCTGACCTGCTGAACGTGGGACTGAAGGCGCTCGTTTGTCCAAACATTTGGGTGCCACGGGCAGGTTATTTATGGCAGGGTGAGGTTTCGATCTCCAGTGTAACCCAGGTGATTTAAGGGATGGGGATATCAGATCCTTGTTTTCCACCCTGATGTTCCAAGTGCTGGCAGGACAAGGAGCGAGGGAACAGAGCAACAGCTCAGTTCCAGAACCCAGAGCAGGAGGGGATAAAACCCCCAGGGTTGCAATTCCTCCCTTGTTCAGCTGAGTGCATCCCCAGGGCTTTCGAGGAACAGGCACCACTTGGGCTGCAGCTTCTGCTCAGCCTTTGAGGCACTTGGTAACCTTTGGTGATTTCATCACCAGGATTTCAAATAGAAGGCTCATTTATCTACTTTAAAACATTAAACTTCGCATTTTATCTGTTTGAAGGGGGTTTTGCTTGGAGAGAGGGATTGTGAGGAATAAAAGCTCTGTTTGCAGAGTGGAGGGTGGCTGGTTTGATAATTCAATTCTAGTCCTTCCTTGTTTGAAACCTCAGAGACCTCTGGGCACAGTGACTGAATTAAAAGGTGTTATTGGTGTTATTATTAATAAATAGGATTGTGCAGATGATAAAACACATTGCACAATGTAGAATAGCTCAGCTGCAGAGTTCCAGGGCTTCCCTGCACTGCTTGGCAATGCTGAAACCCAGCAGGAGAAGCTCCATAAAGAGTTTAAACCAAACTCAGTGGAGTTGGAGGCCAGTCCTTTGCAGGCTTCTGTCAAGAGCTTTTACTGCTCCTTTGCTGGGGCTTGTGGCTGCAGCTTTTTCAGGTTCTTGGTAGACCCTAAACTTTTAAAGCCTTGAATCACAACTATTTATCACCCATCAGGGAGCTACATAAAATGTATTTTCCTTCAGAGTGACTATTCTCATAAAAAAAACTAATTTAAAAAGAAAGAAGACAATTAAGAATGTTTTTTAAAAACCTACACTACGGCCCAACTTAACAGGGATCCTTAAACCTGAAAAGTCTGACCCCCCAAAAAATTAATGCCACCTGCAAGCTGTAAATATATGTATTATTTAATTTTTTTCCTCGAGTATTTTCTTTGGCTGTTACATTCAGCTGAACAAGGCCTAAAAATTGTCAAACTAAATTCTTGTTTAAGAGTGGAGCTCTAACTACTGCCAGTTTGAGTGAAACACACAGCCAGGTTTAGGGAATACGTTTTATTTATCTTGGCTGTGGGGTGGGGTGGAACATTTTCCATCCCATCCGAAGGCAGTCAAAAAGGGGTTGAAATATTGCACAATAAAAGCCATTCATTATATCTGTCTCCTCTGCCTTCTGAAAACAGAGCTGCCTGACCAGCCCCAAAGCCGGGCAGGGGGCAGGAAGATGGGAGTCAAGGGGTCACTGGAAAGAACCCAAGACTAACACCAGGTTTTTCAGGTCTGGCTTAGGGAATCTGTTCCATGCCCTCGTGCCCAGAGCACACAGGTTTTCCTGCTCCCCCCTCCCAAGCCTGGCTAAAGTAGTTAATTGCTCTGTTATGCACAATTTACAGGAGTTAATTACAAAACTAATACATTAGGCTGCTTGTCTCCCAGCCACAGGCCCAGCTCCAGCTCCTCCGCTGGGACTTGGGGAAATTGGACCTTGCTTCGACTTCAAATATTTTTATTTTACTTCCTCATTTTAAAACCGTGTTGAAGGAATACCCCACTATTTTATATTTATTTCCAGTGCTCACCTACCTGTTGGCAGCTTGGAAATGCAATTTCTTTCCCTGCCCACTCCCATTCCTTTGTGTTGAATCCATCCTTGACGCTCTTCAGGGGAATTTCCCCCCTTTTATCCATCTCCTTGTCCACAGCTCTTTGCTGTTTGCTTCCCTGATCATCACTAAAGCCTTTCCAGGTCTAAGAGAGTGAGGATTCACAGTGAGGAGGAGGAAGATTCGAGCACAAACTTTTAAACATGTCTAAACAACATCTGGCCCAGATGAACCCACATCAGTGACATTTATAGAGAGCACTCAGGTGTTTCAGTGTCTTCTATCACTCATTAGTCAGGAGAAAGTAGAGAAAAAGAAGCTGAAAACCAGATTTATTTATAATTAGTTATTTTAAAGTGAAATAAATAAACAAGGCAATACAGTTCTTGTTGGTTTTCCCCCTGCTTACCATGTCAAGATGAGAACACTTTTACTTCTCTTAACTCATATGAGAGAAATTTGGGTTATCTCATCCCCACTTTTATAACTTACATGCACCTTCATTAAGGCAAAATATCGGCATAAAATAATTCCTGGGAAACATCAACACTTTTCCTTGAAAACCTACTGGAGAATTCAGGGGTAAGTACTGCTCTTTGTACCTTGAGCAAAGTGAAGCAGAGACTTTTCCAACTGTGAAATAGCTGCCAGATATCCAGCCCTGAAAATCTATCACTGCTGCACTTCACAAAAGTGATGTGTAATTACTCTCACTTATTAACAACATCATAATTACAGAGCAGCAAACAATCAGCCTTTCCAGGCCCAGCACTTGTCCTCCCTGCCAGTCAGAGCAGTAATTATGTGGGGAGCTGCTAAATGCAATTATTCACCAATGCATGCCCAGGGCTGGCTGGTACCTGCTGAAGTCATTTAAAGTCCACACAAATTAAAGTAGGGAAGTACTTTTAAACACAAATTCATCTTTATAAAAGCCCTCTGAAGGGAGAAGAGCCTCCCTTTGGAAGAGTAAGGAAAGAGAAGTGGCAATGCCATGGATTGGTTTAGATGCTGCTACAAAACACAGGCTGAGCTGGAGCTCAGCACACAAAACCAGGATAAAACCACTGCAATCTCCTTCAGACAGAGCTGGAAACCACAACCACAAACCGATAAAGTCCTGACACCTCTCTGCTCTCACACCCCTTGACTTTATTTCCTACACCCACTGCTAAGACAAGACACAACTCCAGAAAAGCTGCTGCTCATTCTGAGGGAAATGTTGATTTTGGAAAAGCAGATGTGAATATGGCCCAGCACTGCTGTTCCCACCCCCTGTGTGACCCACAGGCACCAGGTGCAGGTTCCTCGATTTCAGGAGTTTATTGAGGTCCTGCTCCGAGGCAGAGCAGAGGCTCAGGTGAGATCTGGGTGTTTAATGCTATAAATAAGTTTTCATTTTCTATAATTAAGTCAGTTAGTAACTATGTTGATGGTGGGAGTTGGGTTAGTTGATGTTTTTTGTGTTAATTATCTTGTTTTGGGGGTGAACTCACATGGGGGTGAACTCACCACCGTGGGGACATTTTCCAGTGTGTTCCACCAGCCGAGGGCGGTGGCACCGGGAACACGGAGTGGACGTGGCACAAACCCATCAGGGGAGCTCCTCGGGAAAGGACTGGTGCAAAAGGCATCGTTGGGGTGCACCAATGGCAGCAGGAGAAAGGAGCCAAGAGCAGGAAGATCCACCACGGACCAGTGGACTCCCAGGCCTGGCTACAGAGACGGGCTTGGGGCTCAGGCGTTGTGCGCACGCAGCTTTGGCTCTGCCCGGCTGTGGGGCTGCCTCGGGACCTGGTCTTCAGGGAGGGGTTGTTGTCTCAGTAAGGGGCGAGTGGTGCTGGTGGCCTCCCCTCCATCACCCTTCCTGTCATTTAAAGTCCAAGGACGTTGCATGAGGAGCTCTCCCAAATTCCCAGTTCCCCCAGCTGAGCCACTCTCCAGCTCTCTGCTCCACTGGGGATCCCGTCCCAGGGCTGGACTGTTCTGCAAGCCCCACATCAGCCCCTGCAATCTCCCCAATCAGAAAACACAGCCAGAGCCCTGCAGAGGCCATCCTGGCCCGTCCCCACCCCAGGAGGGAGCATCTGTTACTCCTGACAGTCACTGTGTTCCTGAAGGGCCCCCGGGATGGAGATTCCACTCCTGCCCCAGCCCTGCATTCCCCTGCTCCGCCACCGCGAGAACCTTCCCTTAATGTTTAACAGAGACACGTTCCTCTGATTTAAACACTCCTCTTGTCCCTCTCAGTGCAGGGATGGAGAACAGATCATTGCCCCCACCTCTGCACCTTCTGCACAGCTGAAGCCTCTCCAGATAGAGGAGACAAATTATTTTGAGGATAAATTCTATTCGGAGAAGGACAAAAGGAACCAAAAAAGCACCATAAAGTAGAAATATCTTTTGGAAAGAACTGCAACCTCATCATTTCTTGTAGGTTCAATTACTCTAAACTGCCATCAAGCCTCCACAAACAATCCCTAACAACCCTTTTCCACCCAGCTGGGCCAGGAGGAAAATCCAAGCTTGGTTTTCTCTCCTCACCCTTGTTCTTCTCTCTTCCTGCCTTCACTCCCAGCTCCCAGCTGACGTGGGAACCCCGAGGGGAGCTCCCTATGCTGCTGTGCATGAGCTCGGGACAGCAGCTGGGATTAACCCCTCTTGTATCAAACACAGGAATTTATTGCCTCTTCCTCCAGGACAACTCTTCGATCTCACTACTCCAGTGTGACATTCAGGATGGAACAGCCCCAGAGTCACCCAGTGCTGGATTTTGGTACCTAAAAGCTGCAGAGAGACACCCAGACACCTCAAGTACAACTTGACTCTGTTAAAGCACACAAAGTGATTTCCATGTAAAACTCACACCTGATTCCAGTCCATCATTGTTTCACTTTTCCACTTTAATTCCAGGGCACAGTTCAGTTGCTGCTTTGAACAGCAGAAATAGCAGCTATGACTGATTTATTCACTCATTTTTAAGCTTTAAATTTTAACCCTGTTGAATTGATAAGCCTCTCAGAGATTTTGTCCATATTATTTTCCAGTTCCCTTCTGAGCAGAAAGCTCAGCCCAGCCTGCCCTCTCCTGGCAGCCAAGCACAGCATCCAACCCAAGGACTCTCTCCAGTCTGCTTCCAAACCTAACTCCAAAAGCAAATCCCCAAATCAAACATTAAGGCAACTGTTTTTGGAGGGATTTAAGACACGTAGATGTGGCACTTGGGGATGTGGTTTATGGGCCACAGGGCAGTGCTGGACTCTGATCTTAAAGCTCTTTTCTAACTTCAATGATTCTGTAACTCAAACAGCACTTAAATAGTGGAGTTTTTTCAAGTTTGTTGTGGTTTGACATGGAAGTGGTTTTTTGCACAAAAGTCCTTCTGGTTCTGATCAGAACCAATCAATTGTCTGGCTTGATTATTGGCAAGTTTTAAGCCACTTAGGAGTTTGACACGCCTCTGCGAATCACATTTTAAGACAGACAGAGCCCGGGAAAGCTCTCTGGACTTCTGACCATCAAGGAGGTCACTTCTCAGGGCCGGGCTGGGCCCTGCTCGGCCTGGCCTGACCCGGGAGGCGCCGCCCCCTCCTTGGCCCTGTTCTATCTGGGCCCCCCAGCCCTGCCCCATGCAGGTAGAGCTGCGCTGGCAGCGGCCCCCTTTCATTGCCACGGCAGAGCTCAGCTCCGGCTGCCGGCAGAGATCGTGGGGCTGAGAGAGAGAAGAGAAGTTCCAGCCGGGCCGGGTGAGATTAACCCTGTTAGTGCTGTTAAGATTTCTTCAGAACCCATGGGCCTGAAAATGCTGATCCTCTCCCAGAGAGAAAGCAGAAAGAACATGAAGAGACACCCTAAGGTATAAGTCAGTAAAGATGGAAGGGCTGAAACCCTGAGAGAAAAGAAAGAGGACATGCTTCAAACCTGGAAGCTGAAATTCTGTTGCAGGAACCCTTTGGGGATGAACTGGACTCTTGGAGTCCCTGCTGTAATTTCATAGAGCATCGGAGGGGGGTAGAGAAATTGGGAGCAAAGGGGGCTCTGCACCCAAACCACCTAATGAGGAACAGGTATGGGGCACACGTGACATGGGAGCAGGGACAGGGACCCCCCTCCCCAGTGAGGACTGGAGGTGGTCTGCTCCAGGGTTTGCTGCTGCTTTCATTTGTTACCCAGAGGTGATCCCAGTGGCAGCATGCAGGAAATGGCTTTGTGTCCAGCACAGTCCCTTCTGGGACCTGAGTTTTACCGTGAGTGATGTGGGATAAAATCCTTGATGTACGTGGCTGCTAAGTGGCTTAAAACTTGC